>CATKHJ010782076.1:0-120911 GCA_949750685.1 Vernicia montana | reverse complement strand
TTACTTTAATTATCTAATCAGATGGAGTATTACTTTTTTATTCTTAAATAATATTAAAATGAAAATAATAATAAAAAAATCCCAAATAAAGCTTTTTATTTAAATTTATATAATTCAATTCAATAATGTAGGTTCCATGTGCCAGATCACGGAAGGAAAAATCTTCGAGTCTCAGTGGAGACTTGTGGGCCATTAGTCCAGGCTTGATACATATACTTTTCCAAAAATAATTTTTCTTTTTATCCTCAAAAAGTAAAAATAAAAATAATTTTAGGTTTGTTTATAATAAGAATAGACACACATCTTCAATGCTGTTGAAAGGGAGCTCTCAAATAAAAGATTAGTTGAATAATTGATAGTTTGACACCATGTGAACTTCTTTTTTTTTCCCCTCAAATAAAAGATTAGTTGAAATTAAAGGAATTTTTAGTCTAAAAAAGTACAACCAATACATAAAATTTAGAAAAATCGTAATCAATACATACAAATTCCCATGTGATTTTGGCCGGTCCAATTTTGTACATTAAATTATATATACACACACACACACACATATATATATATATGTGTGTGTGTGTGTGTATATATATACATATGAGAGATGGATTATCTAAGTCATCTGTGAGTGAGGCACGTAATATTATAAGTCCTCGATTGATGAGGTAAATTATTTAAGCTCTCTATTGATGAGGCGAAGTGGATTTTTACAAGTCCTCCATAAGCGAAGTAGTTTTCTCATTTGACGAGACAGATTACATAAGTCCTCCGTGAATAAGGTAAAATTTCTCTAAAGTCCTCCGTGAGTGAGGCATGTTATTATCTGAGTCCTCCATGAGTAAGGCAAGTTTTCTTAAAGACCCCCAAGTGGGGTAGATTATATAAAAGTCTTTGATTAGAGAGGTAGATTTTCTAAAGTCCTCGATCAGCAAAGCAGATCATGTAAATCTTTAATCACCAAGGGAGTGGGAGGCTTCACGAACTTCTAAGTCCTTGATCAACGAGACATATTAAACAAAGACCTCTAAGCAAAGAGGATTTCTCAAGTTCTCCATTGGCGAGGCTGATTATTCAAAGTTCTTAGTCAGCGAGGCAAATTATTCAAAGAGCTCGATTGACGAGGTGGTTTTCTAAAATTCTCAGTCAACGAGGCACATTATCCGAAGTCCTTGGCCAGCAAGGCAAGTCATTCGAAGTCCTCCATGTAAGGCATGATTTTCTAAGTTCTCGATCAATGAGACATATTTTCTAAAATCCTCTATGAGTGAGGCATGAATTTCTAAAGTCCTCTACGTGAGACATATTATTAAAGCCCTCTACGCGAGACATGGATTTCGAAAACCTCCAAGTGAGGCAGAATTGCCTACTGAGACTAACCCGAGAGATAGTAAGACTAGACAGATAAAACCTCTTGAGACTAGCTTAAAAGTTCGACGAGGCAACTACCTACAATAAAAGGAAAAAGCCAAACCGAGTTTAGGGAAAAGTCCAACATGTATCAAAGAACTAGCAAGTCTAAGTAAAGTCCAAAAAATACCAAAAACCTAGTTCAGTTAGGCAAAAATCATTTATTGATGAGGCAACAGAGACCTTTAAGCGAGGTAAATTTCTAAAATTCTCAATTGACGAGGCATATTATATGAAGATCTCTATGAGAAGTGGATTCATAAGCTCTATATTTGCGAAGTAAATTATTATATAAGTCGTTATCTGGTGATGCAAATTATTATTTAAGTCCTCATTCGAGGAGGAATAATAAGTATTTGGTAAAAATTTAGGCCAAAATTAGATATTATCCCGAATAGATACATATCTTCAATGTTGTTGAAAGGGAGGCCAGAACCCACGAGTTTCATGTATATTAACTGATAGTTTGACACCACCAATTCCCATGTGAGTTTGGCCGGTGCAATTTATATATATATATATATAATATAATAAAATATTATTATTTTATTAATATCTCATTCTAGTGTGTCATAATGTTAATTTAGATTTTACTCCCAATAACTCACCACCCCTCCTATGTGGACAGGGGAATTAATTTATTATCATTATCATTACATAATAGATTTATGCATGGTATATAATACCATTATTTTATTTTATACCATTTGGAGAAAATTAGAAATTAAGGGTCATCTTCTAGAGCTTCCCGCAATTACCAATTCCTTCTATGCATTATGGCATTTGATGGAGCCTATCCTATGTATAATTATATACGAATCCTAACTTCTTGAATTATAAATTATATTCTAGCTTATTGGAACACCAATATTAATCTAATAACACTATATACATAAATATAGAGAATTTCTAAACTAATTTTTTTTTAAAAAAAATTTTAGCTTTCGATAATAATATTAAAAATTTCAATTAACAAGTAATGATTAATTGGTAGGGCTTGAATTTCCTGCATAGATTGCTATATTTTTATGTTATTTTAGATTTAAACTTCTAACATTTTATAAGCAAATATATACTTAAAAAAAAAATTAATGTGCATTAGCCTTATGAATATTTTCATATCATGATGATTTGGAAAATAGAATAACGAGCAATAAATAATAAAAAGAATTTGATTTGTAAATAATTTTAAAAAATATACAAATGAATTCTCATATGTATTAAATATAAAATTCATTTTAAATTTGGTATTTTATTAATTTGTATTTATAAAATTTTATAATTATCCTAGCTTATATATATCTTATTAAGTTAATAATTTTTTTTTTTATAATTTTAGTAAAATTTTATAATTATCCTAGCTTATATATATCTTATTAAGTTAATAATTTTTTTTTTATAATTTTAGTAAAATTTACTAAAATAAAAATAATTTTAAGAAATTAAAAATATAACATAATTTATTTAATTAATTATAGTAAAAAAAATAAAAAAAACCCTCTTTATCCAGTTTCCTATTTTGAATAGCTAGGTATGTTGCGAAATAAAAATATACAAATACAAATAAATAAAAGTAATGAATTGGGTATCCTAATAAAAGATGGGAAATAGGAAACTTCCATGTGACATGCTGAAGTAATATATAAGATAATAATATATCGTTATTCGTTACTAACTATCAAATCAAATGGTACTAATTCTAATGCTCTCGTAATTTAAAATGGTACCACATCACGTAATCTTCAAGCCACAAAGCATTGGCATTTTAATTATTTTTTCTTTTTATATATGGTATATATATATGATCCATTACATGTTTTAATTAATTATTTGTAAACTTACTCATTGCTTTGGTGGTTGAACTAATCACTTATGTGTCCCAATTATTATTATTATTATTTTTTTAAATTAAGAAGCAAAACAGTCGTTAGAGATAGAACTAGAATTTAGAGTATAGTTATTAAATCCGAATTGGTCCGGGCGATTGAATTGGTGACTCAGTGATTCGATTATTAAATCGGATCGGATTTGTAATCAGATCAAATTTGTAATTGATTTAAAAAAATCATGTGATTTGGGCGGTTGAACCAGTGAATCGGTATGATCCGACCGGTGATTTCACAATTTTCAATTTTTTTTCTTTTTTCATTATATTGCTCTTGTTTGTATTTTCCATGTCTCTAATGATATCAAGACAATGAGGGTATTACTTGTTTGCATGTTTTATATATATATATATATATATATATATATTTTATAAGAAATATAAATTAGCAAATAAATTATTTCATAGTCTATTTTGATAAATTATTATGATGTGTACTTTTATTTTCATTTCTGAAGATTTTTTTTAATTATTTTGCTTTTTCATTTTATATTGTAAAAGTTAGAAAATTTTCATTTTATTTTATTTTTTTTCTGTTAAATTAATTTTAATCTCTGAAATTTAATAATTTAATTATATTTAATTCTTAAATTGATATATAATGAAATATACTAATAATTTAAAGATACATGAAATATCTAATGAACTTTTATATATATATATATATATATATATATATATATATATATATATATATATATATTATGTTTGTAAATTGAAAATTTTAATTTGTTAATTTTTATTTTTAAGTAAAAGTTTAAATATTTTTAAATTTTTAAATATTTTATATTTATTTTATTATAAAAAATTATATATTATATATTTAATTAATTACATTGATTCACCAATTTAACTATTTATCTGGTAATTGAATTACTAATCTGTTGATTCGGCTTATAAATCGAGTTAATGTTTAGGCGGGTTTAATAACTATGATTTAGAGAAAGGGGTAAATCTATGTTTAAGTATTATTTACACTAAGTATATACATCACACTAAATAAAAAATTATATTAATTAAAAAATTATATTATATATATATATATATATATATATATATATATATATATATATATATATATATATATATATAAAAATAAAGATGGCGGATAGGAATATTATTTTTGGGTGAATAGGGTCCCGCTTCGGCTTCCGTGCAAGCAAGCCCAACCGCATCATCAGATTATTATAAATAGATAAATATTTTTTCTACACTCCATTCAAATAAAATAATAATATATATATATATATATATATATATATATACAAAATGAGGGAGGGGCTTATAAAAAGGACGAGGGCGGGGGTTGAAGAAGAACACAGGAGCCAAACCAAAATCAGAATCAGCAATTGTCTTCTAATCTATTTGCCGGTTCAACGGTTGCTGGAGTAACTCACACAATATCCACTGCTCATTTTCTCTCTATATATATCCCACTCCAATACAATCTCTAGTTTGAATATTAGAAATTGAAATCTGTCTCTGCCGTCCCCCTCCGGTGAGAAAAGGAATTTTTAATTATTATAGTGAATGGTGGGACGGCAGGAGCAAAAAGGAATGCGACTTGGAAAATACGAGCTCGGAAGGACTCTAGGCGAAGGCAATTTTGGAAAAGTTAAATTAGCAAAGAATACTGAATCCGGCCAACCTTTTGCTGTTAAGATCCTCGAGAAGGACAGGATCATCGATCTCAAGATCACCGATCAGGTTTTTTTTTTTTTTTTTTTTTTTTTTTAAATTTTGAAAAATTCAAATCACATAATCATTCGATTTCTTTAGACTTTTTCCTTTTCTAAGGTGTCTCTAATGAGAGATTAAAATTAAAATTAAAATTGCAGATTAAGAGAGAGATCGCTACCTTGAAGCTTCTCAAACATCCTAACGTTGTAAGATTACATGAGGTATTCATCTATGATCTATCTAATCCGTTGCCGTTACTTATCTGTATTCCGTGTTCCGTATTCAAGCTAAATTCATTATTCTCTCAAATAGTTTGCGACTTCGCGTTTAAATTCATTTCAATAAATTTTAGGGCAACTTGGAGTACAATAGTTAAAGATTTCATCTAATTAATTAATGCATATTTATTTTTTAAAAAATTAATTAATTAATTAATTAATTTTAATTTTATCAAATTATTTAATATATATATATATATATATATATATATATAAAGGCATATTAATTATTTTCATAAATTTAAAAAATTGAATGAAAGATTAAATAATATAATAAAATCAAAATTAAAGGATTAATTAATTAATTTTTTAAAAAATAAAAATTAATTAATTAATTAAATTAAATTTCATAAATTAAATAATAATTTACACTAAAATTTAAAGTGCTAATAAGCTAATAGCTTCAATCACAAACTGCAACAAGAATAATAATGTCTCCGTCAATTAGTCGGATGATAATGATGCCTATTTTTGTGGCTTTTTTTTTTTATTTTAATTATTATTTCTAAAATGAGGTCTCCCTTGCATGATTGTAGCCGAAACAAATTCTGAATTCTCAAAAAAAAAAAAAAAAAAAAAAAAAAAGAAAAAGAAGAAGAAGAAGAAAGAAAGACTGACGTGTCATCAATCATCACCATTGAATGGTTATCATTAACCGTGATGGCCCTCAGATCTGAGGAATGGTTCCAGACACGGGTCCAGCCAAAATTTGTCGCATGTGCGCAGGTAGTTGTCAGGGAAATGGGGGGTCCTCTCTGAAGTCTGATGTGGTTGGTGGAAGAGTTTTTAGTGGATGAGACCAATCTATTTCTATATTTAATTAATTTTATATTGTGTAGCAAAACATAATTGAGCTTCACAGCGGGACTGGGTCCCATAAATTGAACGTGCTGTTTTTATCTGTCGCTGCCCTAATTTTGAGTAATTGGCGCCATTGGTTCATGTTGGCTGTTGCACAACTGCTACTAGTAGTAGCATTAATATATTTATATATTATGGCCCTGCGCCACAGCCGTTTATGGATATGCTTATACTTAAATAGTATTATAATTATTTAATTTTTCTTGGAACTAAATAAATGATGGATGTTACTTATGTAGCTAGAACACTTCTCTTTGTTATCTGGATATAAATATAAACGGGTGATCCATGAAACATGAAACATTACAATCCTCCAAAAAAAAAAAAAAGAAACATTACAATCCTGTTTATCCATTAACACATGTTTGTACCTGATTGTTTTCTCATGACCAATATTGATCCTACTTGGCTATAATCTCATCATTATATTCCAGTGGCATTGCTGATAGATTTTCACCACCTCCAATTGATTCATTCTTGCATGAAACTCTTTATTAAATGTGATGGTCAAGCTGATACGATTCTGTATATGGTTGCTTATTTTTATTTTAATTATCTTTTAATTTCAACAGAGGATTTAAACTCCTCAACATGAAAAGATTTGCCACACCAAACTCTTTTTTTTTTTTTTTTGAGTTATAGTTTTGTCATGTTTCCCTAGCATGGCACTGCTCCATTTCACATTGTGGATAGAGACTGACTTTTTATAAGCCTCTTTTATTCTATCTTCATCCTTTGACATTGCTGCTTAGAATTTCTATTTTAGTTCTTGTGCTTACACCTATTCAATTATGTTAATATATGCTAATGAATCAATGTAATTCTATGTTGCTTTGTTGATGGCAAATATGCAGGTCTTGGCAAGCAAGTCAAAGATTTACATGGTCCTGGAATATTTAAATGGAGGGGAATTGTTTGACAGAATAGTGAGAACCTTTATTCTCAACCAAGTTCTAAAGAGTTTCATGCAATGCAAAAAAAACTCTCTTCAAACTGATTGTTTGAGCTCTTAACATTCTTCAGCTGCTTTTATCTTACAGGCATCCAAGGGGAAGCTTCCAGAAGCTCAGGGGAGGAAGCTCTTTCAGCAGTTGATTGATGGTGTCAGTTACTGTCACAACAAAGGTGTTTTCCATAGGGATCTCAAGGTTGACTTTAGCACTTACCGACATTTAATTATATTATATGTAAATGGCAGTTTTCTTTAAACATGCTTGTTTGTTGTTCTAACTGAAATATTTTGTATTCAACTTGCAGCTAGAGAATGTTCTCATTGATGCAAAAGGAAACATAAAGATTTCTGATTTTGGACTCAGCGCTTTACCCCAGCATTTTAAGGTATGCTTCCTTCCTAAACCAGACAGTGAAAACATTTCTTTTCTGGTTGCTGATTCCTTTGTTAAATTGTTTGAAATATCAGGATGATGGGTTACTGCATACAACCTGTGGAAGTCCTAACTATGTTGCACCTGAGATTCTCTCAAACAGAGGTTACAACGGTGCCACATCAGACATATGGTCGTGTGGTGTTATTTTGTATGTAATTCTCACAGGATATCTCCCATTTGATGACAGAAATCTGGCAGTTCTATATCAAAAGGTATTGCAAATTTTTCTTTTATGCTTTTGCCTTTGAGGTGGGTTTATGACATTTGTTTTGAAAAGCTCTCATGTTTGATTGTTTTGATAAATTCCAGATATTTAAAGGAGATGCTCAGATACCTAAATGGCTATCACCAGGCGCCCAAAATATGATAAGGAGGATCCTTGATCCAAATCCAGTTACCAGAATAACAATGGCAGATATCAAAGCTGATGAATGGTTCAAGCAGGACTATACTCCTGCAGATCCTGTGGAAGAAGAAGAAGATACACATATTGACAATGAAGCCTTCTCAATTGATGAAGTGGTATGAAATTGGAATTGTTCATTTCGATCAATCCCTTTTTGGGTAATTTATAGCACTACATTGCTATAACTCAAAGGATTTATTCTTTTGCTGTAGCCATTGGAAGGGGAAAGGAGTCCAGGATCACCTACACTCATCAATGCCTTTCAGTTGATTGGAATGTCCTCATGCCTAGACCTCTCTGGTTTCTTTGAGAAAGAGGTGACCAAAAATAGAGCAGTGGCTTTGTACCTCGAAGTATAATTTACTTTGTAATTGCTGGTTTACAAGTTGACCAGAATCTCTCTAATTGCGTGTTGTTTGGACATTTGTTTTGGATCTATTTAGGATGTTTCTGAGAGGAAGATCAGATTTACATCCAATCATTGTTTGAAGGATTTGCTAGAGAAGATTGAAGATATCGTGACGGAGATGGGATTTCGGATCCAAAAGAAAAATGGAAGGGTTAGTATTTTTGTTGATGTGTGACAAAGGCATTTTTCTTCCTTGCCACAAACATAATGTTGATATATTTTGATGAGATTTGATACGAGTCATTTTAGTATGTTACGTACTAAGATATTGAGAGAAATTTTTGTGATTACTTTTCAGTTGAAAGTGGTGCAAGAGAACAAGGAGCAGAGAAGTTTGGGTAGTCTTTCTGTTGCTGCAGAGGTGAAATTTCAAACACTTAAATTTTTTTTTTTCAAACTTAGAACAATAGGGGGCTTATGTTGAGATGTTATTGCATAACAAGATGGTGACTTGTTGATATCTTATTAATTGCTTCAGGTATTTGAAATAAGCCCATCACTGTATGTAGTTGAGTTACGAAAATCATATGGAGATCCTTCAGTTTATAGACAGGTACTCTCTCTCTTTCTAGTGTACATTCCTAAATCCTAACGTTTGATCTCTCCATCTTTCTCACATTCTTCTGAAATGTGAATGCAGTTATGTAAAAAGCTATCAAATGATTTAAGCGTCCCCTCAGGCCAAGGGCTGTTGACCACAGAAGTGTGAATAGTGTGACCATCTCAGCCTTGGAGAGTGACCTTGCTACGTAGAACCTGTTTATTTTATGCGAATTTCTGTTCTCTGATCTCAATAATACTTGATATATATGTGGGCTATTGTATTCAAGGCGCATAAATAGATTCAGGTTGCCAACAAGTCAAATATAGATTATGCTCAAACTTCCTTATTATTTTAAATTTCTCACTGCAAATAGCTTTTGCTTTAGATCTATTTTTATTTTTTATTTTTTTGAACCCCTTTATAAAATTCTTTCATTAATAAAGGCAGAGAATATTTAACATTTTTCCGGTTTGTAAGAATTCTTTTCCACAAAATCGAGAGGAAAGAGAATAATTCTTCAGGTACAACTATATTGATTAAAGATCATTATGAACAAGTCCAAAACAACTATATTGAACGAAATGAATTTAATCAAATTTGATGAGATTAGGGTTGGTAAAAGAAGGGGGTTGCCTACTGATAACGTGCCTCTAATTTCTACTAACGTCATAATTTTCTATAGCACCTTAATACGTAGATTTTAATTCGCAACTTCTAAAATATGCTTATGGTTAAAAATAAATAAATAAAATTTCTACTCACTCATTAAACTTGAGTTACTAAATCTATAATTATTTTTTTTAAGGAGAATATTAAGTCATTGTTGTTATAATCATAATATGTTTTGAGTATAATTTATATATGTCGAATTTAGTTTAAACTTCGAATTAAATCGGATTCAACAATTAATTAAGCTTGGTGGGGCAACCAATTGAATTCACATTATCACATTATCGTAAGTTGTGACAACAAAATTCATTTTTGCAATACATAGAAATTGTATAATTTATCTATTAAGCAAATAAACTAGGTGCATGGTCTCCTAAAAATAATTCCAACAATTAGAAGTAGCATAATCTAAAAATCTCTATAAGTTAATAACTTTGAGACCATACAAATTCTATTAATTTAAAGAGATATTAATTAATCGATAAATTAACACTCATTTAATCAACTAAAAATTTATTTTATTTTATTAAAATATAAATTATTCTATTAATAAAAGGAGGCAAAAAATCTAAGAAATATCAATCAATTTATATCTACTTGATTTGCAAGTATAATTTAATTGTATTAATGTCTTCAATGTTTTAGGAAAATAACAATAGACTCATATTTTAAAAAAATATAATATGTAATATTAGTGAATTATTAATTTATAATATGAATGAGAATAAGAAGTTACGTAAGGTTTTCAGAAAAAAAAAAAAAAAAATTATCTTATTATTTTATCGAAATTATTAATTTAACTCGTTAGCCCAAGTCGGGAGGAAAAAAAATTATTATTTAAAAGAGGTTATTAATTTATATAGATTTTAATGTATCATGAATGCCAAAACCAATCAAAGTGTCACAAAAAATAACATAACAAAAAAACAGAAAAGTGAAAAGTGGCTAGAATATTAAACACGACTGTACGTCTTTATTCCTTTTTATATTATTATAATTTAATAATTTATAATATACTTATTTATATATATATATTTAATACTTCGAGTTAGTTAAAATTATAATGATTTTAAGATTTTATTAAACCATAAATTAAACTGAAAATTCGATATACTTATTTTTTGAATTATAATCAATCCTATATATTTACAAATCATGATTTTCAGTTTGGTTTGGTCAGGTTAAGGTTTTTTTTTTTTGTACAGCCCTCGTGTTGACATACCAAAAAGGACTTGGGAATTGATAGGTGTTCCTTGCTGCCATCGAAATTGAGGGATAATGAAATTCAGGTATTCTTGTATATGAATTCATGCTCAATGGAACAGTATACCAACATCTACAAAGAGAGAAAGGCGATGGACTTGCCTTGACGGTTTGTCTGACAATCGCTGCTGAAACTGCACAAGCTATAGCTCATCTCCACTCTGCAATTGACCCCCTATTCACCATAAAGATATCAAGTCAAGCAGTATACTTTTATACTACAATTTCAGAATTTTGGTCTAGACTTTGGCACTTTCAATCTTATGGACCATTTACTAAAGAGTTCTCTTGAGCATACTAATAGTAGTCAAGTGAAAATGGCCATTTTTCTGACTCAAAGAAAGAAGAATTGTTTCCTTTCAGAAGATGCTAGAATAAACTCTTCCCCTTGACACTTTAGCTGGATATTTTCTTTTCCTTCTGCATATAGCTTGTGGCCTTGTGCTTTGACACTAATTTCTGAACCACAACAAATTTGTAATCTAGGGATTTGGTTAGAACATTCTTGATCACTGGACCTGGAGGAATATTGGCTAATGATGGAAGATGGCTCTATCCATGTTACCATACTGTACTAAACTAAGTATTAATTCTGAATTGTTTTGTCTACTACGTGAACTCTCCCTCATTTCCAATCCTATATGAAGTCATTTCCTTAGGATGGATCAATCAATGCATGTGATTAATGATTTGCCCTAAACTGTTGTTTTTCAATTGTTGAAGGCATTCTCTGATTATGGTTTCATTGATTGCACAGCTTAAATAATCTGAGGAGGAACCCCAACCACCAAAACAGCCCCCAGCTGTAGCACAACTAAAAACTGACCAAACTTGGGTTTTATCAGGCATGAGGGACTTCAAAGGGACCTGGTTGGTGAAGTAATCACCATATTTGAAAAGAAGGGCTTTTATGTCAGAGGTCATTCTTGATTGATTTTAGAGTTTAAGATAAATGGTTAACATGTTTGATTTTAGAGTCTTATTTTTTTATGCCGTTTAGGTCTCAAGTTGATGAGGTCAATGCCCAACCCTGCTAGGATCCAATATCTGAATGATAAACCATCTCATAAGGCCTTGCTCTCAAGACTGGTTGTTGCCATGATATGGGAGGGCGAGCTAGTTGTCTCGGAGGCAGAATTTCTCATTGGGCTTTTGACTCAAGTTGGAAGCATAAAGGGGGATTTTGTGATTGGTGATCAGAGGTGAGTTTTTTAATTTTGATATCTGGCTGCTATCTTACCAAACTTTAGCTTTTCTCTTCTTTGCAGGACTCTTGTTCGGATGGGATTTCTGCAGCAGAGATAGAGTCCTTATTTCCTGAAGGACGCATACAAGGAGAGCTCAAGGTTTTGGGGAGCTTTAAGTAAAGTTATAAAATTTTCTTTTTAAGCAATATTTAACATTAGAGAGAAAGCTAGATGAAGAACAAAAATTTCATGCTTATAGACTATAAAAAGCACAAAAGAAAAAAAATAGTAGAAGAGCATAATATAAACTGGGTAACAATTCCGAATAAGACAAAAAATAAAAAATATAATAATAAAAATTAATTACAAAAATAGCTAAAAACATAAGGATTGTAACCAGCAGCTGTAAAATACTTTAGAAGCAACAACAGTGACAAAACCAAAGAAATTTAACAACAAATGTTTTTGAAATAAACCAAAAATTAAGATTACTTTAAATTTATTTCTAGTTTTCTAGATGCAAAATTATTAATTAAACTTTTACATTTAAGTTTAGCTAATAAATTATTTTTGATAGATAAAATTGTTAAATTATTTAATCTATTTTGAGACATAGTTGTTCGTAAATAATTTTTTATAATCTTTAGTTTGAAAATTTTCTTTCTGTAAATGCTTTATAAATAAATAATTTTTTTATAAAATTATGGATTTGTGTTGCTATTTAGAAAACCACTGAACTGCCTCTGGACACATCGGGGGGGATCCCAGTTTGCTTACTTGGATATTTCCCTCCGCTTCGAAGTTGAAGGTGAAAATCCCCTATATTTATGTTGTGTCCATGCTAGTGTTGGTGATTCCTTGTTTGCTGGCCTATTCAATTTCCTTCCTGTTCTTATCAATGTTTAATTGCACAGCTTAAACAATCTGAGGAGGAACCCAACCACCAAAACAGCCCCCAGTTGCAGCACAACAACAAAACTAACCAAAAACTTGGGTGAGCATGACCAAAAACTGCAGCACAACAACAAACATTGCACTAAAGATACTAAACATAACAATTGAAAAACAAAATGTCAGACATAAATAAAACCATAGCTAAAATTACAAAGACTTTAAGAATTAATTATGCACATGAAGGGCAGGCTATGATATGAAGACATCAAGTGACGAAATATAAGCCAATTAATTCTGAAAATTTAACAAATAATGCAAAATATATATATATATATATATATATATGTGTGTGTGTGTGAAAGAGATTAGGCGTTCTTTCATAATTTTGAAATTTTTTTCTTTGTTTATTAAAAAATTAAAAATATATATATTTTATAAAAAGAATGTGCATTCTATAAATATGAGAGAGAATTAGGGGAATTTAATTTTAAATTTGTTATGAAGCATTGGATATGAGATAAATTAAGGATTAAAATTTTGTGTAAACTTATGTAGATGGATCCCTCTCATAAAAATAGTAAAATACTCCATATGGCTATTCAATTTTGACTCTAAATGCTTCATTAGACCTATTATTAATCAAGGGGTGTTTTTATTATAAATATTTTAAATTAATAAATTGACTTGATTGAAATGAAATTTCTTTCTTTATATATCTCATGGTAACCGAACATAATGAAATTTTAAAAAATACAGCTTTTTTAATTTTTTCTACGAAACATTGAAAGTCTGAAATGACACTTGAAAATTATATAATTTTTTCTATTGTCCTTTCAAAAATTACATTGTAGATGGAAAATGTTTGTTCTCACTGCTAATAATTAATCACTCATTGTCAAGATAAAACAAATTAAGCCACTAAATTTGAATTTTCTTGATCAATAATTGTAAGATTATTAGTTTTACACTAGTATTAAGTTAAGTGGATCCCTAACTTATTAAGTTGGGAAAGAAATTTGATCCCTAAGCTAGCAAAAGGAAATGGCAACCACTTCAAGAGATTGAAATGAAGAAAATTACCCAAAAACAATCCCTACAAGTAGCCTTTGTTAAGTTTTTGCGTCCTTTGTGGGGGGTTGAGGTGGCTGTCTGTCAAACCCATTGCCTTTGGTAACTCCTCTACGACTCCATTATAGACCACCGCTATCTTGCTGGGAACACTAGTAATATATGGAGAATAAGAAAAAAATATTACAAGATACAGGAAGAGACAGATTTTGGTGGGATGATCCTATCGAGGACATGCACTTGGAAGAGCTAAGAGCAGTATGTGGCTTCCATGGAGGAGCTTAAGAAGTAATAATTATTTAGTTGCAACATTATTATCATCTATATCTTCTCTCTTCTTTACCTGTAGGATGCCAAACCTAACATCTATTGTTGAGTTACAAGATTAGTGATGTTAACCTTGTTTAGACCCCAAATGGAAATAACAAATTCAAACAAATTTCTTCATTTAATTTTCTGGCTGTTAGCACCAATACCAAGTCACTACTCGTACAGGAATTCACGGACTATAGTCTATAAATTATTATATATGATCCATAGTTTGAGAATAGACTATAGAGCTAATCATATAGTTACTCATCCCTCAGAAAATACCTATTAGATAGGGTTTATTCAAGATGCTACTCGTGCAAGGTGACTTCACAGAATGTATAATCATAAAAAATATACGGCAACATCAGTTTAGCAACATAATCAAGATGCTTAATTAACAATTTTATTATTACTTTTAAGATGTTTTCATTGGGCTTCAAACTTATAATTACATATTCTGAGGAAAAAAAAAAAAAAAAAAAGAACCCTCTAGCCCAATCACTCAGTTCAGAAACATCAAGAGTATTAATGCACAAAGAGCATCTCTGTAGACAATTAAAGAAATAATGAGAAAGGGTAACTGTACATAAACCTTTGATAATTTAATAGCTTCTAACTTGCAAGCCTGTCACCAAGCTCTTTTCCATATACCTGAATCAATCCACTATCATCTGCAATTTCAAGTTTCTCATTCAAAATGGTCTTGTATTTGTCATCTCTGTCCTCTAAAGCCCGCATGAATTCAACCTGTAGAAACGTTACAACTATACAACCAATAAAAACAAATATAAATATAACACGTAGAATACATCCAAATGGACTAACAATGGCAGGTAACTACATTATATTCAATGCAAGCAAATTTTCAAGGTTACTGAGAAATCTAATACAGATACAGATGGAATATTATAAAATACAATTAATCAGAGGCCAGATGTAAACCGTTCAACTCAAATTTCTGGCAGAATCATAAAATTGAATGTGCTTGGCACAGGCCCACTTTTAGCAGCTTAAGAAATGAATCAAAGGACAAAATAAGGTAGAATGACCTATCTAGTTAACAATAGAACAACTGTATTCCAACCAAAAAAGTGTTTTTTTGTTCTTATTTAATAATCATATAAGCAAGCATGTCCACTATGACTGTTGTAGTAATGCTATTACCACACAATCCTAACCCTATACATCAATCAGCATCTCTCTAGAATCAATTGATCTGTCATGGCATTTTGTGATTGAACTTACAAAAATATTTGCTGAAATAAGCACATAGAAGCAATAAGGTCCCTTTAAGTATGGAACTGCATGTTATAACGAAAAGGAAATCTGGAATATTATTTCAATTTCACATTGGACTATGGAGAACAGAAATCAATCCTTTACCTGCTTCTGAAATGTATCAAATTCATCAGAGCTTAGAGAACCATCACTGTTTGAATCAAGGAGCTGCATCATCTCCCGTGCATCTTCCCCAGGAGCACCGAGCTCTTCTATTACTTCCACAAGTTCCTCAATGCTGATTCGGCCGTCACCATTCTTATCCAAAAGACGAAATACTCGGTCTCTCTGATCAATCTCAATGCCCTTAGCAGATGGAAGATCTCTAAGACGCAATGCTGCAAGTTCAGCAGCTGCCATCATTATAGCCTTGAGCCTCTTTGCCTGATATCACAAACAGCTCAATTAGCTTCTAAAAAAGATGGCTAATTTTGAAAATGTTTTAGATAATTTCATGTCGAGGATAAGGTCTGTTTATCTCATGTTGAGTGATAAGGTCAGTCCACTGGAAAATTTTCAAGGTGGTGTACAATTCAGTGTTTCTGCACTCTTCTATTGAGCCAGAACCAGTCCCACCCCTCTCCTGGACATCCTCTTTTCCATTCCAACATGGTGAATAGGCATTGAAATGGAAAAAAGAAAATTTTACATAGAGGAAAGGGCCCTCTTATTCTGTGATTCTAAAAGAAAATCAAGGAAAAGAATTATTAAATGCTCAGTTGTGTTTAAGGCTTGTTCAAGTAATTTTAGGAAGTTTAAGAGTTTAATCATCCACTGTTAAATATTCTGTTTTCTTTTCTTTTTTGGTTGGGGTGGGGGAAGACTGCAGTTTCCCGAAACTTGGAGAAAACAATGAATCTCAACTATGCAATTAGAGTACTAACCTCTTCTGGATCAGAAAGACCACCCTTGTACAATGAATGGGATGCTGTTCCAGCAACTGCCAGCCTGTCCATCTCTGTAGTCCTTATTTGGATTTCCATTAGTGGTCTAGTCTTGCCATTGTCACTTATGTCAACTGTCATATGTAAACTCCTATATCCATTAGCTTTGGGTCTGGCAATATAGTCTTTTGTTCTGTGCGGAATTTCTTTCCACAAAGATCGGATAATCTCACATGTTCTGTAGCATGCTTTCACACCTACTTCTGGCATATTTTCTCCGCATTTGGGCTTCAATATGACTCGCAAACCTAGAACATCATTTACTTGCTCTGGCTTTCGACCATCTTTCAAGAGCTTCTTCATTGTGCTGAACCGGCTTTTATAGCGGCCTTTAATGGAGACATCCTCCACCATCTCTGCTAAGATAGTATCTGCTTTAAGGTATTGATTCAGCTCTTCCATGTATATGTCTATTAGAGGCTTACTTCCTGTCTCATGGCTGCGTAACCATGTATCCAAATAGAGGTAGGAATATGGGAAGAGGTAGCGGAATGAGAGATCCTCCAGCTCCAAGGACCAATGGTTAGTTCCCAGAGCATGAGCCAAGGGGGCATATATCTTCATAACTTGAAGAGAAAACATTTGTTGCTGATACCTAGGCAAATAATCTAAATGTCTCATCATATCAAGCTTGAGAGCCAAGTCCAAAATCACAGCTCGAATATCATAGTAGGTAAGGCAGAACTTTCTTAATGCAGCAGCGCCATCATCATCCAAAACATCAATTCTTGAAGGAATATTCTTCACACGCAAACTTTCATGCAGTAGATGAGCAGTCCCAGTGCCTATGCTATCTCTGACTTCATGCATGGATATTGCACCAGCCTCAAAAACGTGTGTTATTATACTAGCCGAAATAACTTCTGCGTCCATCTACAAAATCATATGTTATTTACATCAAAAGCTGTAATTAACTATAATAATAAAAATAAAAATAGGATCTTGCAGCAGGTAAAAGCTAACAAAGAAGTGAACTAGATCAAGCTAAAGGGATGAGGGTCAAGGAAAGTGCAATTAAAATGACAAACTATAAGATCATTTGTGAAGCATGTATCAAACAAGTCGAATTTGAAAAGTTGAATTCAATTCCTGTTATCTGGACTCCCAATTCTTCATTTAAGAGAGTTATAAGAACAATTTATCAATGAATCTTAAATGAAACATATTATTATTATTATTATTATTATTATTATTATTATTGTTCAGAGTGAAAAGATTCCAGTTTTGCATGTGATAATAGAAAAGGAATGAGTGATTATAAGAGAAGCAAGCACCTGAAGATCTGCGAGAACAAGAGCCACAGACAAGGCCTTGGAGAGAGGAGAGCGGCCATCAGAAGCGAGAGGTAAGTTGTGCAATATCGGGATGGACAGCTTCAGGGCCTTAAAGAGTATCCGCGAAGAACTCGTTGAAAGTACATTCATCCTCTCTGTAAGCTCATTGAACGCGCCCACCAGCTCCACCACCATCTTTCCCCCAGCCTGCTCCAGCGCTCCCGTCGCTCTTGGACCTTTCATCCATCTCTGTCTCTGATTCAGGGTCCATAAGCTTATTACCTGATGTTTTAGACTTGTAATCCTCTGAATCTCAAAGTGTAGCGGAGGAGGGAGCGACAGAGAGTGGCTGCGAGTACACAACATCTTCGGCGATTACGCCCCCCACCCCCTGGAACGTGTCATGTTTTCAGCAGTCTTTTCTTTTTTGCTTTTTTCTTATAAAATTAATACGATGACGTTTCCATTAGCAGCTATCGAAACGACATAGTTTCGGCAAGTTTTCGGGTTTTTTTTTTTTTGGACACGGTGTTCTCCTTCTAAAACCCTACACCTAAATCCCTCTCCTCTGCTAGTCTGCTGTTTCTTTGGGTTGGGGTTCAAAAAAAATGCAGTCTGTAAAGTCTCGTCCTTTTCCCCATTATTATTAACAAAATCTATTCAGATTCCGGTGGTGACTTCAATCTCCTCAACAAACCCATGTCGGCCCTATCGAGAGGCCTCGTTTCTCGTTTCCACCCTCTTCTCTCACTCGCCATTAAAACGACATCGTCAACACCAACACAAGCTCCGTACCACTTCCTTAGGAGCTTTACCACTCACTCTTTAATCGATGGCTACGAGATCCAAAACCAAGAGTCTCGGATCATTGTACCTAAGCCCGCCATCATGACCCCTAATTCTAAGCGAACCGGACTTATTGCTCTCAAGTGTGGAATGTCTGCTCTTTGGGATAAATGGGGCGAGAGGGTTCCCATCACTGTGCTTTGGGTTGACGATAACATCGTTACTCAGGTCAAGACTGTTGAGAAGGAAGGCCATTTTGCCTTACAGGTACACCTATCTACTGCTCAACTTTATTCTATATCCTATTTCACATGGGCATGCGTTTAATATTTATATTCCTTGTTCTCCTGCGGTGCTAGTCAGATTGGTTATGGGCAAAAGAAGGCTAAACATTTAACCAAGCCTGAAGTCGGTCATTTCAGAGCTCATGATGTTCCATTGAAGAGGAAATTGAAAGAATTTCCTGTCACAGAAGATGCACTTCTTCCTGTTGGTACTTCCATCGGCGTTCGCCATTTTGTTCCGGGTCAATTCGTTGATGTCACAGGAATCACCCGAGGGAAAGGGTTTCAGGTATGTTAGTTTCTTCTCATCATCCACAATTATTTCCTTAAATTTCCTTTCAACCCTTGTAGTGCAACTGGTTGTGCTTGTTTGACGTATTAATTTATTTTAGCTTGTGGTTTTATAAGGCTGGTGGAGTCACACTATTAAATTCTCTTAAATTTAGAGCTTTGATGCTTAGAAAATTCAAAATTTATTTGTCATATTGCCTTTTACATGTCTTCTTGTTTTGTTTTCTCTGTCCAGGGTGTTATGAAAAGACATGGATTTAAAGGAATGCCTGCAAGTCATGGTGCATCATTGTCACATCGAAGTCTTGGTTCTACTGGTCAGAGGGATGCTCCTGGTAAGGTGTGTATCTCTTTCTTATATTGTTGAACCACTAAATTTTTGTGCTACATGTTATCATGTTGTCCATCTGATTTCTATCTGGTTCTCAACTCATATATTTCCTAATTACAAGATTTGCATGCTGATTCTTTCTAACATGTTGGTTAACATTTCAGAATCTAACCTTTTTCATGTCTTGGTGAGATTAACGAGATACACTGATTAATTTTGCTATTTAGAGATCAAATATATCACGAGTGGATTGAGTGGCAAATATAATATGTGCATTCTTGTTAGTTTCATTTTTTATTCTCATGAAGCTTGTGTAGTTTAGACTTTCTTGGTTTAATCATGAACTTTTTGCATGTTATTTTGGTCTAATGGCCATTCAGTGGGTGCATAGGTGTCATGAATCATGAGTTGCTACTCACCAATTCCTCTCTACATCTTGGTTTCAATATTCTTATGCATGTCTTTCAAATACTGATTTTTCTTATGGACCATTGACTAAAGAGTTCTGACTGAACTGATTGACTCTTGATTGGATAATAGTAGTCAAGTGGAAATGGCCATTTTTATGACTCGAAAAAGACAGAATTGTTTCCTTTCAGAAGATGTTAGAATAAACTCTTCCCCTTGACACTTTGGCTGGATGTTTTCATTGATTTCAATGCTATGGATTTTTCTGTATGAAACTGCCCTCGGGTTGTAATGGTGAGAATTATTGCTTTCTGGCAGGTATTTAAAGGCAAAAAGATGCCTGGCCGCATGGGTGCGAAGCAGAGAACAGTTAAAAATGTATGGGTCTACAAAATAGATCCAGCAAGGAATTTGATGTGGGTGAGAGGCCAGGTGTGGTTTCTGTTCTCAAATTTACTTTTCCTATTTAGATGTTTAAAATCTTAATGGATTGTAGTAGGCAATGTTTGTAAAATGCTTGCACCCGTCCAATGTTCACTATATTAGGGATCTTGTCTGACTTGTATTTTGGGAATGCAATGTAAAGTTTTCTTGATGAGATGTGAAATATTATGAAATTTGTTCCAAGTGGCTTGGAAATATGGATTCAAGGATTGTTGACTACTCTGATTACTTATTTCCTTTGTTGTGTTCTATACATCTCATCTCAAGTTTTACAATGCGATTAAACTTTGTGACAAAGAGAGAAAAGGAGAAACAGAGGATGATAGGGGTTCCTCACCCACCTTGACTTCCCCTGTCTTTATGTCTTTTGTGCTGTAATTTTGATGGAGGTTTCAATTCTCTGTAGGTTCCTGGTGCCGAAGGAAACTTTGTTTTTATAAAAGATGCCCATTACAAGAAACCTGATTATTCATCACTTCCATTCCCCACTTACTTTGCAGCAGATGATGATGATACATCAGAACCTCTAATTGCTGATCTTGGAGATATAGATCCATTTATGGCTGCGGATTAATTGGTTGTTACAGAAGTTGGTTTAGGCTTTATTGCCTTGCAGTCGGGACATTTTACGTTGAATTCAGAGCATTAGAGGATTGTATTCTGAGCAATCCACAGAGGCTGTTAATCCAGTAATTTTTGTTGGAGGACTGCTGCTGCAGGGCATGTAATTTTGTTATTTTTATTTAACATTTGAAAGATGAAAGTGGCCAACCATGATTGAATGTCAGAACTGTGTTTCAAATAAATACAGGAACTTGGATTTCTGGAAATGTTGGTTAGTGTCCCATTGTAAAATTGTTGCTTGAATTTCATGGTATTGTCAAATGCGCAGTAGATGTGATGATTTTTATTAGGCTGTCTTTAAGTTCAAATTTATGCATTGGCTGTCAAGCAGTTAAGTAAGTTACATGGACTGCTGACCATTCTTAGCACTTATAATGCAGTTTAGAATTGGTTGGTAAAAATTTTATTTTTTGGTTCCCGCCCGCCCGCCTCCCCCCCCCCCCCCCCCCCCCTAAATGTATAGTTAAAAAAAATGTAATTTTAAAAGCTTAAAATATGAGAAAATGGTCATCTTAAAGGTTAAAGAAGGAGAAATTATTATTTAGTCCTGAAAATGAAATTAATAAATTTCTAAATTTTTCGTTAATGAATTATATTTAAATTAATATTTAGTTATCAAAATTAGTCTGTCAAATTTATTAAATATATGTATTGATTCTTAAATTATATATAATCTTAAGGATTAATTAGTAATACATATCAGTCTGAATGGATTCTAGCTAAAGATGATTCATGACTTCAGTTGTGATCTCCTATTACGTTTAAAAATAAGAGACTATTATCTCACTATTTGGACACTTAGTGGTCCTATTTTCTATGAACTTGTTCTCCAAAACGGTTTCTTACGAAGGCTTTCAAATGTTTCATGTTTCAGGTTACGTATACTAAACACTGGAAAACTTTCTATTTCATTTGAAAAGAATTACTTATTGACTTAAGCATTGGAGAGTTTGTCTAGACTGTTCGCCTGACATCTCTAACTTTGTTTTGCAAGTTCACCTAATTCGGATTATACACTAATTGAAGAAATTATCATAGAGATCTCTCGAATACTAAAAGAGAATCCTAACTCTTTTGCATGGGATACTCGAGACTTGGCAGGTGTGAGTAGGGAAGTGATCACCCACAAACTCAGCATTGATCCAGCAGTTAAACCAGTAGTTCAAAAAAAGAGGAAACATTCTACAAAAAAATAGATTGTCATTGCTGAGGAAGTTCAGAAATTGCTGGAAGCTGGGGTAATTTGGGAGGTTTAATATCCGGAATGGTTAGCGAATGTTGTTCTGGTCAATAAACCTAATGGCACGTTTAGGATGTGTATAGACTTTACAGATTTGAACAAGGTCTGTCCTAAAGATAACTATCATTTATCCAGCATTGACTAGTTAGTAGATTCCACCGCCGAGTATGAATTGTACTCCTTCCTAGATGCGAAGGCAAGCTATCATCAAATTCAGATGCATAGGTCTGATGAGGAGAAGACCTCCTTTGTAATAGACCAAGGCACCTATTGCTACAAAATGATGCATTTTGGATTGAAAAATGCTGGGACGACCTACTAAAGATTGGTCAATCTCATGTTCAAAGAACATATCGGCAAGAATATGGAGGTATACGTGGATGATATGATCATAAAAAGCAGGCGGAGTATATATCATCCCAAGGACATCGAAATGATATTGAAAATTATGAACTCCTATAATTTGAAGTTGAACTCGGAGAAATGTGTGTTTGGGGTTCCAACTGGGAAGTTCGTGGGGTATATGGTCTCACAAAGGGGAATTAAGGCAAATCTTGATAAGATAGAGGCAATACTAAAGATGAGCCCGCCCACTAATATTCGAGAGGTCTAAAGATTGAATGGGCAAATCACTGCACTGGGTAGGTTCATCTCATACTCGGCTAAAAAATTTCAGCCTTTCTTCAAAACCCTCAAAAATTTGAAGAACTTTGAGTGGACGGATGAATGTAAAAGATCTTTTGAGGAATTGAAAAAATTCCTAATGACCCCTCCTCTACTTAGCCGCCCAATCCCAGAGGAAGATTTGTATTTGTATTTGTATTTGTCTACAACTGCTAAAATCATAGCAGCAATGTTAGTCAGGGAAGATTCTAGAGAGCAACAGCCTATCTACTACCTTAGCCGAGTCCTACAAGATGTCGAGCTACGATACCTAACCCTTGAGAAAAATGCCTTAGCCCTCTTCATGACTTCGCAAAAACTAAGGCATTACTGTGAGGCATATCAGGTTATCATTCGAACAGATTTACCATTAAGAAAAATCCTTCAGAAACTAGAGACCTTAGGAAGAATTGCCGAATGGCTAGTATGGATCGGTAGTTTGGGTATCTCATACGAGCCAATGAGAACTATGAAAAGTTAGATCCTGCCAGATTTTTTGGTAGAGCTCATACCCATTGAGGGCGAATACCCTACGGCAAATAAAGAAATTTGGGAGATGTATGTGGATGGAGCTGTGAGCTCAGAGGGACCAGGCATTGGAATAGTACCGAAGGGGCCCCACAAGTTAATTATAGAGTATGTTGTAAAGTTTTCCGATCTCCAATAATGCAGCAAAATATGAGGCACTAGATTGGACTTTCATTGGCTCGGGAAATAAAGATGGAACACTTAGTAATTTGCAGTGATTCTCAGCAAGTTGTCAACCAAACTAGCAGCAATTATGCTGTGAAGGAAGCATCACTAAGCTGTATTCAGAGCTCTCCAAAAAGGCTCTTTTGGAAGGAGGGCAGTTCGGTAGTTGGGTGTTAAAGCATATCCCTACGACAGAAAATGAGAAGGCTGATGAGATTGCCAAATCAGCGGTTGCGGGTAGATTGGCGATCCTAAAAAATATCCCAATAGCAGTTCAAAAATCTCCCACAACAGAGACCATACCGATGTTGCTTGTAAATTGGGAGGAAAGTTGGATGGAATCCATCATCCAATACCTCTCCAAAGGGATATTACCAGACAAAAAATTAGAGGCACAACGGGTAATAAAGAAAGCAAAGAAGTACAGCTAGTATAAGGATGATCTATATCGCTGATCCAAAACGCATCCTTGGTTGAAATGCATCCAACCGAAGATGGCAACTATGTTTTAAGAGAGATTCATGAAGAGATCTATGGGGCACATGAGGCGAGCTCCAGCTTTGCCAGGAAAACACTGTTACAGAGATACTATTGGCCCACCATAAAAAGGATGCTGGAGAACTGGTTCCCCGATGCATTCAGTTCCAAGAACATTCGACAGTTCCTCGGCAGCCTTCTAGAGAGCTCTCCCCAATTGGGTGTGCATGGCCCTTTTAGCAGTGAGGAATAGATATCTTGGGTCCATTTCCACCTTTCATTCACCAGACAAAGTTTCTAATGGTGGCTATTGACCATTTTACCAAGTGGATTGAAGCCAAACCTCTAGCAAAGATCACGCAGAAGAATGTAACCATTTTTTTTCTTAAAATATGTGATTTGCAGGTTCGAGATTCTAGAAACCATAATCTTAGACAATGGAAAGCAGTTCGATTTCGCCCAATTCAGATCCTTTTGTAGAGATCTCCATATTAACCTGAGGTTCACTTCAGTAGCTCATCCCCAAGTGGTGAACCGCATTATCCTACAAGGGTTAAAAAAAGATTGGATGATAGAAAAGAAAAGTGGGCTGATGAATTATACAATGTACTCTGGAGTTACCGAACTACACCAAGAGAACCTACAGAAGAAACTTCATTCTCCCTCACTTACTGTTTAGAGGCAGTGGTACTTGTGGAAATCGGCTTGCCAAATTTCAAAACAGAGCGAGCAGGGGAGATTGATCAAGAAACGGAACTGAGAATCAACTTAGACCTACTAGAAGAAAAAAGGGACCTGGCTTATGAAAGAGCAACAACCTATAAGCAGAGAGCTACCAAATACTACAATCACCGAGTCAAAGAAAGGATTTTCAAAGAAGGTGATCTGGTCCTTAGAAAAGCAAGAATCGTCAGGGGAAATGCAGGGGTATGAAAATTACAACCTAACTGGAAAGGCCCTTATAGAATCTCAGAAGTCATTGGACTCAGAGCATATAAGCTGGCAGACGCCATGGTAAAGTCCTACCCCGAACATGGAATTCGGACAACTTGAGAGTCTACTATCAATGACAGATTAGTCTTCTCTACTTCAGCTTTTTTCTTTTCCATTTTTTGTATTCAATTAATTTTTAGTTGTAGCTTTTCATTACCTAAAGGCATGTATATAAATCAATTATTATCATGCTTTACTAGGTTCAATTTATTTATATATTTCAAAATGTTAATAATAAATCTCCAATCCGAACGAACTTGAGGTCCGGAGTTTTCCAATTCTGAATGCTCCAATTTTTCATTAAAGGCTTGTCATT
Source organism: Vernicia montana (assembly GCA_949750685.1). Lineage (NCBI taxonomy): Eukaryota > Viridiplantae > Streptophyta > Magnoliopsida > Malpighiales > Euphorbiaceae > Vernicia > Vernicia montana. Next base: position 95,617 of record CATKHJ010782076.1, on the reverse strand, counting down.
AATAAAATGAAAGCTACTCTAAAGGATAGGTGAACTTATAGTTTACCTAAGACTCCCTGAATATTATCTCCAATAAATAGTTAAAGGGATAAGCGAACTTATAATTAGCTCAAGACTCCCTATATATTCTCCAATAAATAAAGTCCAAGGGATAGGAGAACTTATAATTCGCCCACGACTCCCTGATTATTATCTCCAATAAATAGTTAAAGGGATAGGCAAAATATAATTCGCCCAAGACTCCCTGTATATTCTCCAATAAATAAAGTTTATGAGATAGGCGAACTGTTAGTTCGCCTAAGACTCCCTGAATATTATCTCCAATAAGTAGTTTAAGGGATAGGCAAAGTTTTAGTTCGTCCAAGACTCCCTGTATAGTAACTACACAATGAAATTAAAGGGATAGGCGGGAATGATGGTTCGCCCAAGACTTCTTAAACAAAGTTATCTCCAAATATTTCGAGTGGGCAAACTATGGTTTGCCCAAGACTCTTTAGAAAGTACCTCCAACTAAAGATATAGGTCACTAGAAAATACACATTACAAGTTCGCCCAAAATTACTCCAAACAGTTCTCTCCAAGGGGATTTTCCATTATAGATTGTTAAAAAAAAAAAAAAAAAAGATCAGAATTGAAGGATGCTTTTCATTAGTTGCTCAAAAGAAGTAATTACAAGTCAAGGCATTTTAAGCCTGATCTATTACATCATTCCTAGTATCTACATGAGGAATCCCATAATCAACAACTGAAAAAGGAGGCTCAACAATTGTGTGAGGATCGTCATCGCCTGCAGGTGGGGTTGGGGGTTGGGGGGAGGGAGAAATGATAAACTCTTCAGAAGGGGGAGGAGGTGGATCATTCTCGATCTCGGGGGACAGAGACAAACCTCCAGACCCAACACCCCCATTTTCATCAGGGTATATCTCCTCCACAAAATCGAAGTTGAGCTCGGGATATTTGCTTCGCATTTCGGCCAACACCTTATCCTGATACAAGATAATTTTGTTAGCCACCAGCTTGACATCTTTTTCCCGAGCTTCTTTCTCTTTATGTTGTTCTCCAGCCATATGATGATTATCTCCTTCCAAGTTCTGTACCTCTTTCTTCTTTCCCTACAGCTCAGACTGTAAGGTAGTCATCGACTAAGGAGGTCGGACTCCAAAGCAATAGACTTCGCCTTTTCCTCCTCTATAGCTTTTCGGTGGGACTTTCGAAGCTGATCGAGCTTCACAGAGAACTTCTTCTCTAGCTCTTCCTCGACACGAGACCATTAGGTATTTAGATCCTCTTTCTGAGTCCTCATCCTCTAGTGAAGCTTAAAGAGGATGCGAAAGGTCTGCATAGTTGAAAAACAAAGGAATCAATAAAGAAACTATAATAATACAAGGGAATTGCAGTGATTGGCACATACCTCTAATAGAAATCCATAAGCCGATCCGAAAAGCTCGACATTTGATAGGTTAGCCACGAGCTTTTAATTTGTAAGGAGCTGTATCGCTCTCATGATGTCAATCTCGAACAGTAGCTCCCTCGCCATATTTCCTAGTTACCACTTTTGGTGAAGTTGGTCAGTTCACTCAAGGACGGTTCATCCACAGCCGAACGAAGCCTTTTCAATCGCCCACTGGCATTTTCAGGTGCAGATCTTTTTACACCACCATCTGTTAGTTTTGTTTTGGGTGCATGACAGGAATGATCTCTTTGGTAGCAGGTAGGGATGCAGCAGTAAGTGATGCCTTGGGTCTTGAACTTTCAGCCATACTCTTGGCCTTAAGTTCTTTAGCCTTCTTCTCTTTCTCCCTCTTCTCCTTCATCAACTGAGCTACAGACTTCATCTCTACAATCAAATGAAAGAAAATTTTTGGCGATCTAGGGCAAATATACATAATTTTAAGATAAGTGAACTGTGGTTAGTACCAGCAGATGGATTAGCAGCTTTAGGCTTGGATTTTGACTTCTTGGTGAGATCGCTAAAGAAGTATTCATGAAGAAGCTCTGACCCCGACATAGGTACGAGGATACCAAAAGCAGTAACACTCTCCTCTTCTGATTGTGACAGGTCGGGTAACCTACTCGAGGGAACTATAGTGAGACTCTCAACCTAAGAGTTTGGGAGATCGCCCCGACCACTTTTATGGGATACTATGAAAAATTTATTTTTCCAGCTCTTAAGGGAAGAAGGCAGGAGAAAGATCTTCTTCTTGCTCTGGAAACTGAAATGTTCGAACCCCTTCCTTGCCACCAGGGGATACAGCTCCTTCACTACCGTACTCGTAATCTCATACCTTTCTATTTCTCCTATTATCCTAAGACCAGCTAGTACCTTCCAGGAGTTCGGGTGGAGCTGGCAAATAGGTATTTTATATTCCCTCAGTATAGCCACATACAAGGGGTGAATGGGGAACCGGAGGCTGGATTCCAGATCGTTCAGATAGACCATTCTATCTAGATCGCCTAATTTTTTATTGGCGAAAGTCCCAAGGTGGGGGATCCTAAGGTCGTATTCTATAGGGATATTGTATTTCCTCCTAATTGAGAGTAGGTGTTCGGAGGTTAGCTCGCTAGAGAAAGTTTTTGGTACCTTTCAAAGTTCGGGCTCTTTATTTGGGATGTTTGTGGATTGGAGTGGAACAGATGGACCCTTTTTGGTCATTACAGATTGCCCAACTTCCTCTACGGGGCGATTTTTGCTTTGGGAAGTACTAGTGGGCACCACTGTTTGCAGGAGTGGGGCCGAGTGATATATATATATGGAGTCGGATGAAGGTGTTCGAGAATGGTCTAACACAGTGGTATCGCTGCTGTTAGTGCGCTCTTAAGGTATGTTTTGAGAGTCCTTAGTGTCACTCATTTTTCTAGGTTTTTTTAACAGAAATAGAAGAGAAGAAGAACAAAGACAAAGAATAAGTAGAAGGAAACTTACTGGAATAAGAGTTAGAACACTTCAGCGAACTTCCTTGAAAGATTAAAAGAAAGCAGAGAATCAAATAAGAATGGCAGTAGCAGAAAGGATGGTGAAAAAACAGTGAAAGAACCCAACTAGTATTATGAGGCCTTATTTATAGGGTAAGGCACGGTAACCAAAGAGTTTCTAGATTATTCCTCTATTGACACATGGCAAGTAAAGGCAAAGGGTCTCTACAATCGTTGTCCTTTCGGTATCCGAGTTGGGTGTGAAATTAAAAACTTAGGGCTCAAAAGGTGTTTGCCCAATCTCAAAAGGTATGACAGACCGCCTAGTCTGAATTATAGATCAGAGATGTGATTTTGAGTCTTTAACTCAGAACTTGTGTGGGGACATGTGATGCATATCAGTCTGAACGGATCACCCCAGTAGCTCACCCAGAGACCAGATTGCCTAAATATAGATCATCAAGGATAGTTCGCCCAAACACCAAATCGCCCAAATATAGACCATCCAGGTAGATCGCCAGATCTAGCTAAAGATGATCCATGACTTCAGTTGTGGTCTCCTACCATGTTCTCCACCTCTTAAAATATAGGAGACCATTATCCCACTATTGGGACACTTAATGGTCCTATTTTTTAGAAATTTGCTCCCCAAGACAGTCTTCTATAAAGGCTTCCAGATGCTTCATATTTCAGGTTACGCATACTAAACACTGAAAAACTTTCTATTTCTTTTGAAAAGAATTATTTATTGACTTAACCATTGGAGAGTTCACCCAGACGGTTCGACTGACCTCTCTAACCTTGTTTTACAGGTTCATCTAGTTCAAATTATAGACTATGTGAGTTCGATCCTTCTTTGGCTCACATCAAGTAGTAATTCCCTTTAAATTTTAAAAATTAAATAGTAATTTATAAATCTTTAATTAACAAAAATAATAATAATAATAATAATAACATGAAGAGAAGACTAAATAATTGATAAAATGAAATATTTAAAAATTCTATCTAGTTGATTTTCAAAATAGATTTGTTTATAAATAAATTAGGTAAAATTTCAAAATACTACACTGACCAAATAAAATAAATGAGAGAGAATTTTGTGGTGGAAAGGGCCAATTCACAATCTCTATCTCTATTCTCTATTCTCTATGATACTACAAAGGAAGTTTCGCATTCGTAAAAGTGGTGTTTGGTTCAATTAACCCAATCTATATACACTCTAGTCTTAAATTAAATTCAACAACTTTCTCCACCAACGTTACTTTTAACCCTAATCTCTCTCTCTCTCTCTCTCTCTCTCTGCTTCTAGGGTTACCGTTGGGATGCAAAACTCTAATTAATTACAAATGAACCGGTCGGAATGCGGTGGATGCGGTGGGGAGAGACGGTGGGTCCTCCACAACGTCCGCCATAGAGCCGCCTACCGTCGCCTCTGCACCAATTGCATCCTTAAGAGCCATCAGGGTCTCTTCTGCCCCTTCTGCTTCCAAGTTTACGAGGAGTCTCTTCCTCCTCACGAACGCCTCATGTGCCTTAAATGCCCTTCCATCTCTCACCTCTCTTGCGTTCCATGGTCCCATCCCCACTCCCCTCCTTCTTTCCTCTGCCCTGCTTGCTCAACCCCTAATTTTTCCTTCTTTAACTTCGATTCCTCCTCCTCCTCCACTACCAATGCTGCTGCTATTGATAAGGACTCCGCCAGAGCACTCGTCGCTGCTGCCAAAATTGCCGCTGTCTCCATGACCAAAGCTGCAGCTGTTGCCAGGGTTGAAGCCGAAAGGAGAGTCAAGGAAGCTGCCCTCGCCAAGAAGAGAGCAAGAGAAGCTTTGGAAAGACTTGCCTACTTGGCCGCCAAAGAGAAAGAGATCAAGGACAGAGATTCAAAAGGATCTACAGGTGCCGGCATTAAAGACTCTGCTCAGCACCATAAAATCAGTAACAATAACAACAAGCGGATTCAGGCTGATGGAATTATTGGTAAAAAAGAGCAATCAAGAAATGGGGAGAAGGGGAGTAATGGGGTCTATTCAGTTTCTCCTGTTGTTAATGTTAGCGCCAATGCAGGACAGTTGAAACGCCAGTAACACTGAGGCAGCTTCTCTGTGGTCCTATGGACAAGTGATGTATTGGTAATCTACTTATGCATCCTCTCTGTATCTGTTGTTGTTTAAACCAGATTTTTTTTCCCTTCTGGGAACGTGCATAGTCTTGTAAAGCTGATTTTCACTTTAGAATAGGTTGCTGTAGGTGATGTTCCGTGTTATTGTCTAGTCACTGTATTTTCTCAATCCTATTTCATTCCATGTACTTCTTGTTCATCTAATGCGTTACTTGGCTCAGTCTTCAGTTTTGTCCAGGGTTTCCTTCTTCCTTAATAGTGTCTCAGTATCAAATGATTTATGATTTGATCCTGGGAGGTCTTTTATCCTCTTTATCTTTTTTAAACAAGATAGTTAAGTTCACTTCACTAATCATCATTCCTTGCATGCATCAACCTTATTTTATTGTCTTCATTTATTTGGTTGAATTATTTTTGGAGATTGGATATGCTGATTTTGTCGCAATTTTCCAGATTATGTTGTTATCAAATTTAGACATCTGTAGCTAGCAACCTTTTAGTTCATAAATTATACTGAAAACTAATTTTGGAGACTACTTTTACTATGTGTGTACAAAATGATCTGAAATTCCTTTTGTAAAACTTTGTTTGGGTTATCAATCAAGATGGGGAAAAATAATAAGAATAGAAATGTAGAATCTTTTGTTATCATGTTACATGCTGTTAAAAGATAGTCTTTTACTCTCAAGTAGTTGATTGAGGTTAAGTAGAGTCGAGTTTTGAAGATAGCGCTTAAGAGTGCATGAAGGACCTATTCATGTAGTGATGTTGCAGTAGATTGATTTATAAGCAAAATAGATGTGGAATTTTTTTAAGTTGCTTTTTATAACTGGTAGTTGACAGGACTTTATTCCCTAAAGTTGCAAGTTTGGTTCTAATTTGTGGGAGTGATAATAGCTTTCCATCTGACTTTATTGGGTATCACCTCTGGTCCACCCCAGTTGTATCAAGTCTAGCATTAGATTCATGACACCTCGACAAAATAAAACGAACACTAGATGGGAATGCAATTGTTTCTGTTTCTCCAGTAATCTGATTTGCCTTTATTTATTATGCATGAACTCACAACATGTTTATTCTACCTTTTTTGGCCTTAAGCCAGACATTTCTCTTTCCCCTTTTTATTTTAGATTAATTGCAAAAATTTGGTGGTTGACATGGTTAGGCTCTAAGAAAATTCCCAGAACTTTTCTGGGCAATTTAGTTCTCATAATAAGAAATGAGGATTCCTTCAGATTTCTGCAATGTTTCATCAAAATTTAGCAATTTTTCTTACGTATTCTTTTTGTGTTATAAAATATTTTATTTTCCTTGACTTATCAGAAGATTGTTTGGATTTTGATTATCTTTTTAGTGTGTAATGATTCTAATGCATCCTTAAAGTGAATGCAATACCTTTTCATCAAAGGTGCATATGCTTTTAGGAGACAAGGTGAGTATTCAATTGGTGGGTTTTAACTATGCTAAGCATGATAAGGGTGAGCTGTAAACACTTGAAGCCTGAGGACAGCGGAGAATAAATGGACAGAAAATATACCTGGCTCAACTAGTCTTTGTTTCTGTCCTCATTTCAGTGGTGTCTTTTATGGCCTTGATTTTCTTGACCTTAAATAAGGCCCCTTCTCAATTTTTCATCAGTGATTAGTTAAGTAAATTTTAATTTGTCAAAAGATGGAGTCGCCCTAGAATTCCCTAATTAGAGAATTCTAAATGTTGGTTGCATTTTTGTGATTGATTATTCTAATAACAGAGGGTGATTCAAAAAATGACCTTAGGAACTAAGCTAGCCTCAGGTGGCAAGAATGATACTGGTTTGATGAATGCTAACGCAACATAATCTGTGTATTGTTCCAATCGATGGCTAATTTTATGAGTGAAAACTAAAAAAAAAGGAAATTAATGCATGGAGTGAAAGTATGAGAGTATTCACTATTCACGGGGAATAAATTGATGCAGGACTATACGGAGAATGGGATAAACTACTAGTAGGTGGGGTGGCAATGAAGGACCATCCTCTCATCCCTACTGTTATTATTATTATACAAGAAAGTTGTTGCTATTGCTATCATCATTCATCAGGCGTTTGTTAGGCCAAGGAAATGAGGGAAGCCGGTCGTTTGCAGCCACTGGTTTCCTTGGAGAAATGGAGTAGCTGTGAACTGAAGAACCTGGCTTTTGTCTGTTAGCACATGGTAACCCTTCCATTTTACTCTCTCAGTGGTGTTGGCACCCAGGCCTCGGTTTCCATACTCAGCGTAATACAATGTATCCAGGTATAAGTTACCAGTCCATTCTAGCCAGCCAGCGGGTTGGATAAATCCCCCAATTTGGGATTCCATGATAACAGTTCTGGAATATTGCTTCCAAGGCCTGCCCAAGTAAGATGGGAACTGCGATGACACTTGAAACAGCTTTTGCTCCGGAACAATTCGGCAATTTTGGATAACCAAACCAGTGGATTCACGCCTGTCAGCTCGTCCATGAGCTGTGATTGTATTTTTTTGACCAGGATCAGGCTTCCTAACAATGATCAAAGAGTTTTGGATGATGGCAGTAGCATCACCAAAGATGAAATCAACAGTTCCAGAAATAACACAGTTGCGGTAGAATTGACGATGGGCTTGTTGATACAATGTGTCCTGGTACCCATCCATTCTGCAGTTATACAAGGCTGCTCTGTCTGACTGGATGCGAAGAGCCACTGCCTGGTGTCCTATTGCACCGGCTGTGTTCTGAAATCCCATTGACTTGGCCATAAACCCATCTCCAATTGCCGCTGTAAGATGAAACCTATTATTCGCTAAGCTTCTTACAAATTGAAAGTGAGAAATTCCAAAAGCAAATCAAAACTCACAAAAGGAGGCAGTCCTAAACGTGGTTATTCCATCTTTGTTGCTTTTATGTCCGGTAACCATTGTCTTCCGTGGGCCATCTCCGTATATGAACACATTTATTTGATCCTTTGTAATCGTAATATATTCATCGTAAATCCCAGCTTTTACATAAATAACATATCTTCTTCCTGCAAGGTTCTTTGGGTATGCAGCAACGGCAGCAGCAATTGTTTTGTATTGACCGCTACCATCCTTAGCTACAATGGCATCAGGCTTGACATTGGCATTGTTTCGGCTCGCCAACAGTTTCCTGTCTCCAGTTGACATCCATGTTGGAAAGCCATAGCCATTATTAGCATGATATGTATGGTTCGATTCCACGAGTTGTCGAGAAGTTGTATTTGCATTGACATCATTTAATGGGATACGGAAGGCAGTCAGGATATTTGAAATAGAAGAAATGATGGCTAAGGCATTGCTTGTTAGGTGAGTGGAATTGAGAAGGGTATGAACCATTGGCTTGTGAAGACGAGTGCTGGTAAAACCATCAAGGCAGGTTTCTTGGTATGACATGACAGCACTTAACCAGTTTTTTAGCTCAGCCTGAAGCTGGCAGTCTTTAATAGTGTCTAAGGTGCTATTCTCCACAGCTGAGAGGGAGGTTTGAAGCTCATCAATGGCGAATTGCAACAAAACCTTGCAGTCCTCAACAGCCATCTTTTGGGTGGAATTTGCAGCAGATTTTCCAACAATAGCTGTATTATTGATGGCGGATTCAACCTGGTCGATGGTATGATTAATGGCGGCTTTGATGAAATCTAAAGGGGTGGCGGTTGTATTGCCAGCGACGGAGCTAATGCTATCAACACATCGATGCTTGAAATCTGTTTGGTTACAGATTGAAGCAACTGTTTTAGAAGTTGTAGAAAGGGTATTCTCATCATAGTCATCATCATTGTAGTCATCATCAAAACCACCTTTATTTAAACCAACTATAAGTCCAATGCATACGCCTACAACGAGGATAGTGGAGATTCCTGCCACAACAGCCTTTACTAGATTCATGTTTATTTTAATTTTTTTTTTTTAATTATCTGATGTTGATAAAAAAAAAAAAAGGAGCAAGTAATGGAGAAATGAGAGATTAAAGCCAATTATTCTGAAATCTAAATTAAGTGTGTTTGTTTAATAATCATAAAAAAAAAAAAAAGTGTGTTTGTTTAATTTGTATATATAGACATGTCTTGAATTAGTGTGACTATTTCTATTTACGACTGATGGCTGTTATCCAAACTGTTTCCCGAAATGAGTTCCCACTCGTCAGGCCTATTTTTAGCACTCAAGTTTTCAAAAAATCAAATTACAGAATTGTTGGAATTTTTTTTTTTTTTTTTTTTTTTCCCAAAGAAGAGATAATTGTTAATATTAATAGAGCTTGAATCCCAGAAAAATACAAGAGAGTAAAATTACAGAAAAAATTCATACCAAGGAATTGCAAATGGACCTAGGGTCCAAAGACATTAAACCCATTAAAGGGTTTTCAACTCTGGGCTTGTAGCCCAATAAAAAAACATTCCAATGGTTAAGAAAAAGATTATAATACCCTTGGTCATCACCTGCCCAACCAAAATTCAAGACCCAAATAACAACCAATCCAAGCTCCGCCTGCCTGAAAGAGCAAGCTGCCGGTGGTCGAGAAAGGAAATGGACCGCTTCAGAGCATCGACAAAATGATGAAGGATTACCCTGCCACTCCATGTACTTTCGGAAATTCAAGCTTGTCCATCACCAAGGACTACAATTGTTGGACTTGGACTTGGACTTGGATTTAGATGTCATACTCATTTCTATATTATCTTGTTATGATAAAAATTATGTTTTTACATTAATATATGTTATTTATCTATATATTTTTCTAATATACTAATAATATTTATGTGAAATATTTGGCAAAAAAAAAAAATAAATAAATAAATAATAAATAATATATTAATATATAAATAAATAATATATTAATAATAAATAAATAAATAAATAATATTTGGCAAAAAAAAATAATATTTATGTGAAAAAAATAAATATAGGGAAAATAGAAAAAAAAATTATTTATTTATTTATTTTCTCTCTATATTGGCAACAAAAAATCTAAGAAATTAAGAGAGTACATATTGTATGGTAGGGAACCAAATCAAAGACACTGATGCTAAATATGACCTCACTGAACCTCCTTCAAGTCAGCCCACCGTCTTCTAACACGCCCAAGGCCCGCTCTTTACCAATTCAAGGCCTCGACAAATGCTCAACCATGGCTGAGCTCAGGCAATATCATTCTCAAATTATCCGGCTTGGACTATCCGCTGATAAACATCTCATTACCCAGCTCCTCAACTTCTGTGCCCTCTCTAACGACGGCGATTTGCTTTATGCCGCCAAGCTGTTTGACACAATTCCTCTCCCAGATGCTTTCATTTACAATACTATCATTAATGGCTACCTGCAAAACCACTTACCCAGGAACTGCATTCTCCTCTACTCTCACATGTTGCAGGACTCTGTTATACCCAATCACTTTACTTTCCCTTCTGTCATTAGAGCTGCTTCTCTCCTCAATGATATTAAACAAGGGAAACAAATCCATGCCCATGTTTTGAAATTCGGGTTTGGAGCTCATGCCTTTTCTCTAAACAATTTGATTTATATGTATATCAAGTTTCAAGCCTTGGAGGAAGCCAGGAGCATCTTTGATAGCATGCCTGACCCAAATTTTGTCTCCTGGACTACTTTGATTTCAGGGTATTCTCGTTGGGGTTTTGTTGATGAGGCTTTTGGAGTTTTTGAGCTGATGCCTGAAAGGAATTCTGCTTCTTGGAATGCCATGATCTCTGCATACGTTCAGAGCAACAGGTTTCATGAAGCGTTTGCTTTGTTTGATAGGATGAGAGCAGAGGTGATGGTCTTGGACAAGTTTGTGGCAGCTAGCATGTTGTCGGCTTGTGCAGGATTAGGTGCTTTAGAGCAAGGGAAGTGGATACATGGTTACATTGACAAGAATGGAATGGAAATGGACTCCAAACTTGCAACTTCATTAGTTGACATGTATTGCAAATGTGGTAGCCTGGAGAAGGCTTTTGATATTTTCAACAGGTTGCCTAATAAAGAGATTTCTTCTTGGAATTGCATGATTGGAGGGCTAGCAATGCATGGTAAAGGAGAAGCTGCAATTAAGCTATTTAAGGAGATGGAGAGGGCAATGACAGCCCCTGATAACATTACTTTTGTGAATCTCCTAACTGCATGTGCTCATTCAGGTTTAGTTGAGGAGGGGCGTTATTATTTTTCTTACATGACTCAAGTTCATGGAATTGAGCCCAGGACACAGCATTTTGGATGCATGGTTGATTTACTTGGAAGAGCTGGAATGCTGGAGGAAGCAAGACAGCTCATTGATCAGATGCCTATGAGCCCTGATGTGACTGTACTAGGTGCTCTTTTTGGAGCCTGCAAGAAGCATAGAAACATTGTGTTGGGAGAGGAAATAGGGAAAATAGTGATTGAACTTGATCCTGACAATAGTGGGCGCTATGTGCTACTGGCTAACTTATATGCCAGTGCCAGTAAGTGGAAAGATCTTGCTAATGTGAGGAAATTGATGAATGATAGGGGAATAAAGAAGACTCCAGGAATTTCCATGATCGAATTAGAAGGCACTGTAAACGAATTTATTGCTGGTGGAAGGAGTCATCCTCAATCTAAAGAAATATATGCTGAAGTTGAGAAGATGCTGGAATGTATAAAATCTGTGGGCTATGTTCCTGACACCAATGAAGTGCTGCATGACCTCGATGAGGAGGATAAGGAGAACCCCTTGCAGTACCATAGTGAGAAACTTGCCATTGCATTTGGATTGCTGAATACTAAACCTGGGGAAACTCTTCGTATCTCAAAAAATTTGCGCATATGTAAAGATTGCCATCAAGCAAGCAAACTTATATCAGAAGTGTTCAGTCGAGAAGTAATTATAAGAGATAGGCATCGGTTTCACCATTTTAAAGAGGGCGAGTGTTCTTGCAAGGATTACTGGTAATGGTGGAGATCAATTGTATAGAGTGTAAGGTGATAAAATGTTGAGCTTGAGTTTGCACATATGGGTAAGGTCTTGGTTGCTCTTGCTGGGTTGGACCTTGACATGTATTGTTGTTCCAATTTCTGCAGGAGAAAATGTAACTGAACAATGCCAATGCCAATATCATTTTGAAATATAATCTTAATCAATTTATAAATAAAATAAAAACACGTAATTCTTGTTAAAACTGTTGTTTAAAGTTTTATAGAACAATTAGAAATTTTAAATATACATAAGAATTGAGTTGCCGAGTCAATGTTATCAGATTCAGCAGCGGTGGGAGACTCATTGGGCAAACTCAGTTTGTCTTTGGAGAGCAAAGAAAAGGAAAATAAAAATAAAGTCTTTTATAGAAATTAAAATAAATAAATGCCATTTGACTTTAGGGCATTTTAGGATACATATTTTTATTTAAATTAAATTAAAGTAATAATAAATAAGAAAAATAATTTAAAAAAAAAAAAAAAAAAAAAGAGGTTGAGATTAGCATTGAACAGAAAAATTGGGGGTCGTCGAGTTGAAGCATATCACTCGCGACTCGCGATTCCAACACAGCCGATCCCTCATCTCGTTCTTCCACACTCACCGATTTCTTTTCCGTCTTCTCCATTTTCCCTCCAATCTTGCCCTAACAATTCCTTGGAAAATTTTCGATTTTGAAACTCAGAAACCCCAAAAGAATGTACCTGTAAAAATCAAATGCCAATAATTTTGAGTTTAGAGCAACAATTCCGTATTAGGCGTTGGATTCGATTCTCTAATTCTAAGTCTCATCAGGTATGCAAAGCGACTGCATTTCTTTCTTTCTTTCGCTTTCTCTAATGATGTCCAAACCCACTAATTAAATTCTTTCTCTACTATTCTGCTTTACATGTTTACTAATTGATTGTTAACTATATTTGTTATCATGGGGAAAGTTACCTCTTTTTTTTTTTTTTTTTTGTGTTCTGTTGTTAGATGTGAACTGGGTGAGGGTATAATCTCTGTTGGTTTCGATTTTAGCAGAGAAATAGAATACCTGGTCTGGTCCCCTAACCCTAAACTAACCATTTTTGCACCAAATTTCTATATATCACTGTTAGGTATCAATTTCATCTTTTATGGCATATGCTCTCTCTCTCAAGTCTAATGTACAGTTTTCAACATTAGCCTTTCTTCTCAATAGAAAGAATTACTTCTCTAATTGTGAATGAACTAGGCATGTTATGTTTATGGCAAGAATATAAATTTTTTCTAGCCTTTCTCATCATCATTCTACTAAAAAAGAATAAACTTAGTTGATTGTAGCAAACTTTCCTGAATGGTTGAATTGATGGCCCCACTCCGCTCCTCTGGAATTGTTGATCCGGGATGGGAGCATGGTGTTGCTCAAGATGACAGGAAGAAGAAGGTCAAATGCAACTATTGTGGAAAGGTAGTTAGTGGTGGGATATATAGGTTAAAACAACATTTAGCTCGAGTGTCTGGAGAAGTCACTTATTGTGATAAGGCTCCAGAGGAAGTATATCTTAGAATGAAAGAAAATTTGGAGGGAAGTCGTTCCAATAAGAAAGCTAAACAATCTCAAGATGATGGGCAGACTTATCTGAATTTCCAATATGAGGATGAAGAAGAACATGCTAGCTTTAAAAGCAAAGGGAAACAATTGATAGGTGATGGGAATTTGGCAGTAAATTTGACACCAGTACGCTCACTGGGATATGTTGACCCTGGGTGGGAACATGGTGTTGCTCAGGATGAGAGGAAAAAAAAGGTCAAGTGTAATTATTGTGAGAAAGTAGTTAGTGGTGGCATTAATCGATTTAAACAACATCTAGCTAAAATTCCTGGAGAGGTGGCACCTTGTAAAAGTGCTCCGGAGGAAGTATATCTTAAAATAAAAGAAAATATGAGATGGCACCGTACTGGCAGGAGACAAAGACAGCCTGATGCCAAGGCAATATCTGCTTTATGTAAGCAATCTGATAATGAAGATGAAGAAGATGAGCAAGAACAAGATGCTCTACTTCATAAAAGCAAGGAAAGGCTTGTAATTGGTGAAAAAAGATTGAGCAACAATTTGAGAATGACTTACAAGGGAATGACTTCCAGCAATGGCACAGAACATTTATTTAAAAAATCAAGGTTGGACTCTGTTTTTCTGAATCCATCAAATAGTTTAACACCACCATCTTGCAAACAGTTAAAGATGAACACTAGATCCTGCAGAAAATCTCGCAAGGAAGTTGTTTCTGCAATTTGCAAATTTTTTTACCATGCAGGAGTTCCATTACAAGCAGCAAATTCCCTGTACTTCCATAAGATGTTGGAGTTGGTTGGTCAATATGGACCGGGTTTGGTTGGTCCTCAGAGCCATGTGATATCTGGCCGCTTCCTACAGGAAGAAATTGCAACAATTAAAAACTATCTATTTGAATATAAGGCATCCTGGGCAATCACTGGTTGTTCTATAATGGCTGATAGTTGGATGGATATCGAGGGTAGGACATTGATCAATCTTTTAGTTTCTTGCCCTCATGGTGTGTACTTTGTTGCTTCAGTTGATGCCAGTGATATGCTAGAAGATGCTTTAAGTCTGTTCAAGTTATTGGACAAAGTGGTAGAAGAGATGGGCGAGGAAAATGTTGTGCAGGTAGCCGCCAACTCTGCTCATTCAAATTCTCTAGTAGCCTGTCATTATTATATATGGTATGGTCATGGTTAACTTGCATTTCCCTGCTTTCTTCTGTCCTGTTGTAGGTAATCACTGAGAATACTCCTAGTTATAAGGCTGCTGGAAAGATGCTTCAAGAGAAGAGAAGCAATTTATTCTGGACACCATGTGCCACCTATTGTATTGATCAAATGCTTGAAGATTTTCTGAAGATCAAATGTGTAGGAGAGTGCATGGTGAAAGGCCAGAAGATTACAAAACTCATTTACAACCACATCTGGTTGTTAAATCTTATGAAAGAATTTACCCAGGGGCAGGAACTTTTGAGGCCAGCTGCTACTCGATGTGCCTCTAGCTTTGCAACATTACAAAGCTTGCTGGACCATAGGACTAGTCTAAGAAGAATGTTTCAATCCAGCAAATGGTCTTCCTCTAGGTTCTCCAAATCAGATGAGGGAAAAGAGGTCGAAAAGATTGTAGCAAATGCTCCATTTTGGAAAAAGGTGCAGTATGTTAGCAAATCAGTAGATCCAGTAATGCAAGTGCTCCAAAAGATTGATAGTGTTGAAAACCCTTCAATGCCATATATATATAATGACATATGTAGAGCAAAGCTTGCAATCAAATCCATTCATGGAGATGATGCACGTAAATATGGACCATTCTGGAGTGTGCTAGACGATCACTGGAATTCATGGTTGCACCACCCTTTATACATGGCAGCTTACTTCTTGAATCCCTCATACAGATATCGTTCTGATTTTTTGGCGGTAGGAAACATAATGATGATTACATTTATTTCAAATTTAGTTTTGCAATTTTTTTCCTTGCTGACTAATGGTCATGTGTAACGGTAGCATTCAGAGGTGATACGTGGACTAAATGAATGCATCCATCGGCTGGAGGCAGATAATATGAGAAAGATTTCTGCATCCAAGCAGGTAAGACCTCTGAGATTAGATTCAATGTGCTTATTAAATAACCAGATGTTTTCTTTTAAAACAATGTTGCCACATAATCACTCAGATATCCGATTATAATTCTGCAAAAGGCGATTTTGGAACCGAGTTGGCAGTTAGCACGAGAACAGAACTTGACCCAGGTGATACATTAAATTGTCATTGAGAATGTTATACTTATAATGGATATGTAATACATGCATAACATGAACTATAATTTTTGGACTGGTTATTAATATCAGCGGCATGGTGGCAACAACATGGGATAAGTTGCTTAGAGTTGCAGCGAATAGCTGTGCGTGTACTAAGTCAGACATGCTCCTCTTTTGGGTGTGAACATTCCTGGAGCATATATGATCAGATCCATAGCCAGAGGCAGAATCGTTTTGCTCAGAAAAGATTAGATGACCTTATGTTTGTTCACTACAACTTGCGACTTAGGGAATGCCAAGTAAAGAAAAGGTCCAGTAGCTCAATGTCCCTTGACGGTCTGTTGCTAGAACGCTTACTAAATGACTGGATTGTAGAAGCAGAGAGGAATTCCTTCCAAGAAGAAGAGGTATTTTTTAACCTCTCATTCTTTGTACCCATCAAAGGTTACCATTATTGTTCCTCCCAAAAAAAAAAAAAAATCACGGGGTCCTATGATGTGTGTGAATGATAAAGATTAAAGAGAACTTAAATTTCTATTTATTTTACTAAACCTTATTGTTTGAATAGATATCAGTTGAATTGTCTTACTAAACCTTATTGTTTGGTTTATCTTAATACATGAATTTATTTTTTGGCAGACAACCTGAATATATTTAGATTAATGGGCTTTGGGAGTAATTGGAAACTGTTTTATCATCGAGTCAAAAACTCTGTTGCTTCCATCCTAACCAAGGTGGTTGATTTTGAGAAATTATGACATGAATTCCTGTTTGTTCTCTTTTTAGGAAATCCTTGACAGTGAAAATGGAGCAACATTTGACGACAGATGTGAGGATGATTTGATTGATTATCATGAAGGGATTGTGGAGCCAGTGAGTATGGCTGATGTTGAACCCTTGGATGCTAATCCGGCTAATGTTGGTGGTACCACCGATGACGACGAGGATGATGATGATGATCATAACTTTTTTGATGATAATTTGAGTGGTTAAATATATGACTCAGCCGGTGTAGGAAAAGAAAAGGTAAAAAATTAGACTTTTTATTCACTTTCGTCGATGCTGATCGTTAAATTTACTGGAATTGCTGTAAAATTGTGTTCTCCCTTAATTTCCAATTTATTTTGGGGAAATCCATTGGAAAAGCTTTGAGCCTAAAGAAAGTATCGATATATTACTAAAAGCATCCATCTATGTATGATACTAGGCCCAGAATCTAACTAAAGTAATCAACCCTCCTCCTGCAAGTGCAAGGGAATTTTCTGTATATAGCAAATAGGAACCAGACCAATTCACTGGAGCAAAAAGGAAAATAATAAACAGCAAAAACTAGTTGAGACACTTTGAACTCTCCCAATGTCAAAAGCACTATCAGAGAGGGATCAAGAAATTCATTCTCTTCCTTTCCCTAGCTTTTTCCAGGCAACTAATCAGTAAACAGTAAAGGTAACTGGACTTTGGA
Organism: Vernicia montana; assembly: GCA_949750685.1. NCBI lineage: Eukaryota > Viridiplantae > Streptophyta > Magnoliopsida > Malpighiales > Euphorbiaceae > Vernicia > Vernicia montana. Next base: position 78,402 of record CATKHJ010782076.1, on the reverse strand, counting down.
GTTACCAAATTGTCAAAAGAGAATCAATAAAATGGAGGCTCATATACATATTGGGGAAGAAGATTTAATATCAGTGTGGCTTCATCTTGCTTATGTCACGAAGACTCTTCTTCCCCTTAGTATGATTTTTTTTTTTTTAAACAACATTACTGTTAATAATAATGAAATTTTTTTTAGTGAAATTTATGTATAAATCAAATGGTATTTAACATTCATTTATTCCAAATGCCATGCAAATCAACTAAAAAAATATGATCAGAATTGGAGGATAATTGATTATTATCCTCAAAAAATAATACTAATTTGCAATTAATGAAATTGAAATTGACAAGTTTAGCAAAAAAAAAAAAAAAAAAAGGCCCAAGTGGGGAACACAAAAATTGGGCCCAACAAACAAAATCCACGCCTTCATCCTTGTCGTCGCTCTGCATCCAACTGAAACCCTAATTCTGTCTCTGCTAGCCGCTTGCTGATAAATCTCCACTTACGGGGTTGTAGCAGGTAAAGCCCGGATATGAGACTTCAAATTTTCGTTTTTCTTCTGTCCTCTTTTTAATTTTAAACAAAATACAAAATAGAAAAAAGGAATTAGTTTTCAAAATCTTAATTTTGTTTCGTTTATTGCTACTATATAGATTTAGAATCAGAATGGAAGAAAAGAAGCCGTTGATTGGGCTGTCATGGGAGCCAAAGTTGCCGCCTTTGTCATCTTCGACCAAAATTAACAATACCAAGTCCCAAGACCAACCAGAGAATAGCGCACTCTGGAAACCCAATACAGAGCTTATTGATGGTCTATTTGTCCCACCCAACGATCCTAGAAAGGTTAATAAGTTGCTCAAAAGCCAAGCCAAAGATACACTTGGAAAAGATTGGTATGTTTGGCATCTCCGTTCTTTTTCTTTTTAATTTCTGTTACTGTGTTTAATTGATCTTGCATCAAGTCTGTTTCTCGTTTCTTGTCAATTTATGTGTGTAGGTTTGATATGCCTGCCCCAACTATGACGCCAGAGTTGAAAAAGGATCTCCAGCTTCTTAAGGTGCCATGCCCCCTATTTAATCCAATTGCATTACATATTCTAGGTCTTTTGTGGGTTTTCAGCCATAGAGTTGCAGGAGTTTTATGCAAATAATAATGGCTTGCCATTGTGCATTTTAGGCCCTTACTTAATTAACCTCAGTCCTCATAATAGCAAGTGTGGCAAAGGCACACCCATTAGAATTTACAAGGATAATACTTTGTCAATACTTCTTAATGCGTTACCCTAGTTTTGTATTTTTCTGCCCCCAAAGCTTGGCATTTAATCAATATAGTATTTTTGTTCTGCAAAGTACAAGACTCACTAAAACCTTGTGCAAGGTTTTCATAGGATAATGGTTTAGGTTATTCATTTGTATTTATAACGGCCCCTCCACCTCTCCCAAAACTTCTCTACCCTGAGAATCTCGGAAAAGAGATGTCATCATGAAGAAAGAACAAGCACTACGTCCTCTTAAATCCCAACTTTCGACTGTGATCAAAGCTACTGAATTGTGTAGCCCAACAAGCTTTGTCCAATTAAAATTTGTTGAACTATGAAAGTCATGGACAAGGAAATTGATCAGTAAAATTTGTCAGAACTTGAATATAATGCAGTTAAACTAGTCACCAGAACAAGAGACGTACACAGTTGCATTAGAACCCATAAACATGTATAGCAGGTTGGTTTTGTATCTTTTGAGGAGTGCTGCAGTACTGACTTCATTTGTCATTTACTTGATTATACAGTTGAGGAGCGTTCTTGATCCAAAGAGACACTACAAGAAGGGTGATTCAAAAACAAAAGGGCTGCCCAAGTATTTCCAGGTAAGTCTATGTTGTCCATCTAAAACTACTAGTCTAATAAATAAAGAGTTTCTGATGATAAGCACACAATTTTGCTGTTGATAAACTTGTTATTTCTCCTTCTTGTTGTCTATATACAATTTTGCTGGTTAATTGGCAAAGCATGTGGTTCTCTTGACAATAACCAGGTTGGCACAGTTGTAGAGTCGGCAACAGATTTCTTCTCAGGTAGGCTAACTAAAAAGGAGAGGAAGACAACCCTTGCAGACGAGCTGCTTTCTGATCGGACTCTTGCAGCTTACAGGTGAGATAGTCAGTCACCTCATGTCTCATATGCAAGAGAACATGATTTGATTTATACATGTTATTTCTAAAAAAAATATCAATTAATAACATGGCAAAAGTCAATGCATAATCATCATAAAAGATTGATTATTAAGAAAAAATGGAATACTCACCAACCAACAAATCAGCATATTAGCAAAGAGGGGTAATTGTTCGACTGATGTTATCTTTGAAAGGTCATGGTTTTAAAGTAATAGAGAAGAATGGTCATTTTGTAGATGAACTTGAATTACTAAATTGAGGGTCAAAAGCTTAAATAAATAAATAATGTATACAGAAGCATAGAGTAAAACACTGTTGAAGGAGAATGCTAGAAATGTGAGTGTGTGCTGATATTAAGTCCATAGGATAAGCCATCTTGAATCTTGTAATTAACATCTAAAAGTTTGATTTTTCCCAATGTTCAGTGATTATTAATATCACTTGTTTTGTGTACTTTATCATGTTACAGAAAGCGTAAGGTTAGAGAAATAGAAGAGCAAAGTCGACCGGCTGGAAATGAAAAGTGGAAGATAAAAGGTCGACAGTCTAGGAAGAGAGCCAAAGAAAGAAGGCACTAATAAAACCATTTTTAGATAACGGTTTTCTTCCAAAAAGAGGCACTAATATATCTTGTTGCAAGGTTCAACAGTTTTACATCTTTAGAGCAATCCAAAATTTGTGTTCAAAATCTTCTGTAACAGGTGGTATAAGAGATACCCATACTATTTTATCTCTTTTCTTCTTTACTATGTATCCATAGTTTCAGCACTAAAATTATTTAATTTAATTGTTATTACCCCTTGCCTGGATTTATCATCATATTGTGAGCAGTAAGACCTTGAATTGTGATCTAACATCTGGTGCTTTTGATATTTTGTGTATTTATGTTCTGCGAGGTGATTTTATTTTTCACTTTTTTGGGAGTTTATTCAAGGTTAGACCTGTTAACCGTTCAGGTGATTAAAAAAAAAATTTAACCCGGACCTGAACCTAATCTGCCTAGCCCTTTCCATCTGGGTTTGGACTGGGAGATTAAATCTAGATTGCCTCAACCCAACCTGGATATGAACCCGAATTCCTAATCCAACACAGATAAAAGGTCTACTCAATGTGATTTGCCTATTCATATTATATTTCTCTTTCTCAGTGGAAGTCTTTTATATTTTTCTAAAATGCAAACGTCCTAACACAAGAGGAACACGTCATAATTGCCATATATCAAATGCATGTTTAGACATTTATTTAAGAGTGATTGTTCGGCTATTTAAGATGCCTGCGGCGGAGCATAATCTTTTGATGTGTGCAAAAAATAATTAGTAAACTGCAAATAACCGGTAAAGTGAATTAATGATCATCCATATATAATATAAGAACTTTTTAAGGATGTACATGAAAGATTGCCAATTTGTTAGACTGAACAATTGAAAGTTTCTGCATACTTTTAACAACATTCAATCTTTCCCAGAGTCAGTTATAAGTTGTTCAATTTTTTTAAAGTTGAAAATTCACGGTAGAGGCTCTTGTGAATCTCCCAATCGCGACAAATGAAGATAGGCATCAGTGCCTGCATGCACATAACACAAATTAGTGAGAAAATTTCTTATGGACTATGCAAAAAGGATAGACTGAGAAAGCAAAGCATATAGAAAGCAAAGCATATATTCTGTGCTATTTCAGGTGCCTCTCTTTCTCCCACATTTTTTGTAAGTGGACACATGTCAGATGCTACTTGTTTCTTTGAAAGAAGATGCTACTTTCTTGGGCAAGCAATGATGGGCTTGCAAATCTCTTTTTGAGCCTTAGCTAAAGAGATGTTTCTTATTTGAAAATTGCACAGATGTTTCTTACATGACATTTAGGTTTCCAAGTTTCCAAATCAGATAAGGTTATTAGCTAAAGAAATGTTCAAAAATTACAAGAGGATTGGGTGCAGCACAACTTCCTTTTGTCTGCTCTTTATCATGAATGATAACTCCAGATCCACAAGGATGATTAGCTAGGATTTCTGACTAGAATCAGCCCCGGTGATCTCCATACTTCCTAATATGCAGCTGAAACCTCAAGATTTCTTTATATGAAACAACTCCCAGATAGCACCTACTACTGTTTTTATTTAATTATGAACTACAGGATATCATATTCTATCTTCCTTTTTGTTTCAAATTAAATTAAGTACCAAAAGACTTTGAGATATGACTACCAAGATTATGTAAAAATAAAAGAAAGTTGTATTGAAAAGGGGTTAGCTGTAAGTTGTATTATTATGTGCATAAACTTATTGCAACTGTAAAAAATAAAGGCGCCACACATGCCACAAAGGTACATATAATAATCAACTCACAATCTAAATGCTTTGTCATAGAACAACTAACTCACCATATCCCTCCATAGATATAACTTGCAGATCCCCTCCAAAATACTTGGCATACAAGCGGCTAATTGGAAGCCCATATCCATATCCAGCCATTGTTACTGTATCAGCTGTTCCAAGATCAGCATGTTCATCTAGCGGGTTTTTCGCAGTGCTATAAAGATACGTGAAAATTTTGGGAAGACCGCTCCTTGGTATACCACCTCCCTCATCTGAAACCTATGAAAGTAGCAAAACCAACTTCTTAACATTTTGAATTGTCAAACAGAAAACATAAAATGGAGGCACAGGTAAAAAAATTAAAAGACAGACGTGAAAACTTTCACTAGTAGCATACAACACAAGATAGTAATACCTTTACAGGGAACTATAACACTTCATTTTCAACAAAGTAAACCAAACTTTGTAAGCCACCATATTTAGATGAATTGATAAAGGTACAAACGAAGTTAAAAACAAAGTTATCCTCAAAGGAATTATACCTTTATAGTGACGTCCTCAATTCCTTCAGCAACTATTAGCCGAACAGGAAGTGCAACTTTGTCCAAGTCCATATATCGCTCTTGAACAGCACGTAAGGAATTCTTGACCAACTCAAACACCATAAGATGCAAGTGTGCTGGAACATATCTGTTACATAAAGAGAAGAATATTTATAAAACAAAAGATTCCATAATCATTATAAATCACTAATTATGAGTAGAGGATCAAGGAAATAGTTTGAGGAGAAGAATACCCAAAGTATTCCCTCTCAAATGCATGCCAACCCCACCATGTGAGACCCAAAGCTCATGTGAGAGGAAGGGAGCAGGAGAAGATCCTATCCAAGAATTTTCTCTTTTTTTTTTTTTTTTTGGAGTGCACAGGTTAGGGGACAAAAAGTGCTCTTTTTTTCAGTTAAGAAAGATGGCCAATGAAATGTAAGAAGAACAAATTCAAAGCAAGTGAGAAACGTTAACTTACGGGAATGTAAAATTGGGATCCCCATAAATATTAATATCAGGAGCACTGCCATATTCTCGTAAACATATAGCCCGGGCATCCTCACTGGCATTTCGTGCTACCTCAACTGGAGACATTTTTGTATGAATATAGCCTATGCAATGAGGAAGGGGATTGGGATTGTGCAGTTCCACATGCTGCCCTGAGCATCATCCGAAATGGAAGTAATAAACAGGAAGTTCAGAAGTAGCATTCCAACAATAAGAAACTAAGAAAGTCAAAAAGATTTAAATGTTGGCCAATTAAGAAAATAGACAAATGTGATTAGAAGACAGTCAATATACTAACCAATGAGCATTCTAATTCCAATTCTGGACATGTAAAAACGATCCAAAAATTGATGAATCTCATCAAGATCTTCGTAAAGAATCTTTGGATCCATTCCTTTTTTCAACTGTTGAACACCTAAGGCCATCATAGGGACCACATTGTTGTGTCTGACCTTAATTGCCTTAATCATTTGTGTAAATTCCTTCTCGTCAGTGGAATCCTTGATGTCGGGAAAAGATCTGAGATCACGGAAGGAATCCAGGTACCAATCTCGCACCTTAGAATGAAAAGTCAAGATGCAATGAGTATTTTTTTTTTTTTTTTTTCCCAGAAAAATTGTAAAATTCAACACCGAACATAAATCCAAGAATCAAAACATTGACAGAATTTTCTCATAGTGATGATTACATGATTGAATCATTACAAAAAAAGCATTGCCATAATGACTTTAAGAAGAGTGGTTAAATTAAGAAAAGGCAAGTTAAAGTAGTTATATTTAAATTTCTATTCCTATAGGAAGGCTTCCCATGCTAAGAAAACAGCATTATTGGTTTATTGCAATTGAAATTCGAACATCTTAAAATATGGTGAGGTAACCACAAATCACAATTTATTAATTATTAACATCTTCATTTGGAAAATATTTGCTATACCAAAACATGTTAACATCTTCTTGTGGATTTTGTCTATAAAATGGAGATCTACATACGAGTAGTAATTAATTAATTAATCAAAGTAAAAAAAAAAAAAAAAAATCCAGCAAACAGAATATTCTTTTCTTTTCTTTTCTTTAAAAAAAAAAAAAAAAAAAAAAAAAAAAGATTTGGATAACCAGTTAATCACATGTTAAAAGAATTATAATATTAATTATTAAAAAAAAAAAAAAAAAAAGAAGCCAAGTCAACTCCTCCAAAGCCCTTTTGCCCCTTTTTGCTAAGGTATAGCAAAATTACTGTTAAATTATTCAGTTTTGTCAGCTGGGAACTCCGCAATTGCCATCAAACCTCTGGATTTTTTTTTTTTTTTTTTTTTTAAATAAAAAATTAACATGCATAAATATATTATAAAATAAAATAAAATAAAAAATTATTAATTTTGAGATAGGATAATATCAAAGAAAATAATGTTAGATCCGGTGGGAGAAAAAGCAGAAGTACCTTCAAAACGGCGGGCTTTTCGGATAAGCCATAAGGGAGAGACTCGAGTTCAATAGCTCTCCTAGCAATTCGAATAGGCAACTCCTTATGAAGGAACTGAGCAGAAATCAACAAATTCCTGTCAGTAGGTCTGGACCCAAACTCCATCATGTACCTCAAGCTGACACCAGTTTGCTTCATGCAACCCCATCTCTGGACCTCCTCTATGAAGGTCTTGGAAAAGGACTCGCAAGCCTTCTTAACCGCCATGCCTCTTTGGAATCTGAAATGGAACCACCACCACCACCACCAACATGCAATTCTATATCTCTATGCCTATGCCCAAACAGGAAATGCGAAACTAACATGTATATAGAGAGATTAAATAAATAAAATTTTTTTTGTAAAAAACAGTAAAGCAGAGCAAGCACAGGCGCAGCCCCCAGCCCCAGTGAGGAAGAGAATTGAGACGAGTGGGAGAGGGTATCCTCTAAACCTAAGGTTAGATTTTAACCAAAGGTCTAGAGAGAAAAGAAGTGGCCTGCCTTCGCCAGGAATTACCGTATTCGCAGAAAACAACACTATATTATATTTTTCCTTTAAATAAAAAAAAAAAAAAACACTATATTATAGTATTTTATTAAATTAATAATAATATACAACTTGGAATGAATGAAATTAGATCCGGTAATTGTGGTATTGGTGACACGTGTCAAAGAAAAACCGTTCGGCTTTGGTAATAACGAGCGTTTCTCGGATTTTAGCGCTTTGGGCTGGGCTCTGCAAAATTGTGTGATCCTCATTCCTTCCTTTTATTGGCTATTTATATGAATAATTAATTTCTCCCTAATTAAACAAAAACATTTCCCATTTTTAGCTATCTTTACCAATTCAAAAATTCATTACCTATTTTCTTTTTAATTATCATAATCCGATGAAAACTATGCTTTTCAATTCTTTCTTCAAAATTCATATTACTCTCACTCATTCAAATAATAAATTTATTACCTAGCTTAATAATAAGAAACAAAATATATAAGGAGTTTCAAAATATATGCTCCAATTATGAGGATTTTATTTTTATATAAAAAAAAAATTATTAGGTAATACAGAAACATACTACTCACATAAAAGTGAATTCATATGTAATTAAATAAAAACATGTCCATATAAATTCATTTTTATTATAATAGAAAAAATATGCTCGTGTCTTATTTAATAATTAAAGAAAAAAAATCAAATGCATGCTATAGTCGGCCCATCAATTCAATCTTTGCCGACACTCACATAACATAACTCAGCTTAGTCTGTTTGGTTCAAACTTCAAAATCAAAATCAAAATCAAAATTAGCATAATAATTTGTTTTTCTCAAATTTTAGTAGCATTATAATTTTTCGAAAAAATTTATTTATTTGATTTTATTGTTTTTTTTCCAATTATTTGATTTTATTGTTTGGTATGATTTGTTTAAAATTATTAATTATTAAACATTTCATTTACAGCGCATTTCCACCATATGTCCAAGTCCAACAACACTAAATTCAAATTAATTTCAATTTCTTGTTGCTCAGCGCTAAAATGAGCCGAAATATGCGATATCTCGTATTGCCGATTACTTTGAGTGCTATGTAATGTAATGCGCTGTTTGACCTTTTGTGATCATATTACAAAGTTTATCCCCTTTGAAGTTTTAATCATATTGTTACCAACACAAGTAAAATAAAAATCAATGCAATATATTTGGATTAAGCCTCCACATATGGATAAGTCTATAAAATATAATTTTTTTTTATTTTTATTTTTATTCAACAGTGTCACATATAATTTATTCTTAAATCTTAAATAGTTTCACCCTTTAATTCTAAATTAAACTATTCATTTATTTCAAATATTAAAACTTACTTCAATCATATCACTGTAATAATTATTACGAAAATATAAATTATATTCTAAAATCAACGAAATTGGATTAAATATTGAATTTATGTTTTAAAATGAAACGATTTTTTTTTTTAATTTAAAAATAAAACAACATACTTTTTTTTTAAATAAAATTAAATTTCATTAATCGTCAATGGTTTATTAAGATATAAATCTCACATAAATTAAATATAAGATGTTGAATGAGTTTATATATAATTGGGTTTTCCAACCTCAATAATTAGCTTTTGAGGTTGGCACTCCCAATATTATATAAGCTCTAACATTTGTAAGATGATATCAGAGCGGGAAAATGATCCATGTACCTACCCCTGTTCTATTACAATTGGGACTGAGATTTCAATTTCTCTTTCAATTTTCGGTATATTTCGGATTTAGTTTGATTTCAATTCTTGCCCCGTGATGAGTTTCTTTTAATTGTTTTTCGCCTGATGATGGACTTTCAAATTTATTTCTTCGCCCTATGTTGGGCTTTCAATTGTATCAACCCAGTTTCCATCATAAATTTGCAAGTGTCAACTGAGTTTAATAGCTAACTTTTGAGGTTGGCACTCCCAATATTATATAAACTCTAACATTTGTAAAATGGTTGAATACAAATGTCAATAAAAAAAGATTTGACATAAAATCAATTAACCTAATAAGAATAAATTGATTCAACAATAAAAACGAAAATGGAAAGACGACGACGAAAGGAAGGATAAAGAGAATGAGCCGATTCCATCAGCTCTTTTTATTTTTTTTCTTTTATTTTTAATTTTTTTTATGTAAAAATGACGTCGTTTTGATATATTCGATTTTTTACTTAATTGGATCAGACCGATGGCCAGTTTTATGTTTAACCGATCCGATTTTTAAAACACTGATTGAAACCACAGCTGATTAAAAGTGAAGATCAATGGTAGTTCAAAATTAAAACTTAAAAAAAAATTAGAGAGAAAATAAGAATGAAAGGCAGTTAGAGTTTTTTTTTTAGTATAATAAAAACAACACATTTATTTATTTATATATTTTTTTTATTTTTTATTTTTTATTTTTTTTTTGCCAAAGATAAAAACAAGTACAGCTGAAAGAATAGACAAATGGTAAAGGGTCTTACAGTTAGACAGGTGGGGCTCACAGCTCACCGAACTCTAACATCTCACGCTATACAGTAACCGCGATTTAACGGCTCATTTTAGACATTCGCTGCGCATAGGTTTTGTTTTTTAAATCAGAAGGAAAGTCTTTGTTTTGCTAACAGTTAATACTAATAATAATATTATTATAATGTTGGAATTACCAGACACTGACAGCGATTCTTTTTCTACATTTCAGGTTGTCTCATTAACCCTAAAAATCTGAAATTTCCCCAATTTCTCAATTTTTTCTATAACACTATATTGTTTCTTTTCGAATTTCCCCCAACCAAAAACGGATGGTCGTTTGAAGTTTAATCTCGAAAAGAGATCGACTTCCGTTGCTTCTAGCCGGGAATTTTGAACATTTCCGGCCACTAAATTCAACAACATGGCGGCCGAGTTGCAGATGAGCCCTCAGTTGGAGCAGATCCATGGTGAAATTAAGGACAATTTTCGAGCTCTCTCGTAATCTCTCTCCCTTTTCAAATTGATCTTTTATCTGGAGATCTGGGAACTAATTGGCTTGTAGCATATTATGTTTTCATTTTCATTTTCATTTTCAAGCAAACATGAATCTTCACTGCCAAATGTTCATTCTCTTACTTGTTTACAGCTTTTTAACAATTGCTTGCCCATCTCCTTCTCACTCTTACAACGGTTTCTTTAGCTAGGGTTTTTACTTCAAATGTCTTTAGCTGTGGTCATTGTGGTATTTGATTGCTGCTTCAGCTTATTAATATCAGATGGTGAAAGGCTTTTCTTGCTGTGCCATTGTTCTACTTGATGCTAACTGAAGGAAGCTCCAATACTATTGCTGTATGACACTTTTTTTCAAGGTCCGGCTAGCTAGTGATTTTGGATGAATTCTAGATGTGCTAAATACAATGTGGACATTGTTAGATACGAGTATTTCTCAATACAATAGAATTCATTCATTGCCTGTGGATACCCTTGGAGAAATTGCAGATTGCTTCAACGGATCTCTCACCATGATTTGGAACATCCCCTTAAGAATCCAGTTGAAGGACGCAGAAGTTGCGACCCTTATTCACTTCATTGTTATTGTTGAGATGGTGTTGTAAAATGGTTGGGTTACGTGGGGGTGATGATGGTGTATCTCTTTTATTTCAAGATATATTCATGGGTTTTGCCTCTGTCTATTTCCTTCTGGATTTCTTTTACTCGCAAACCCATTTGCACGGCATTATTAGGTCCACAAACAGAACAACTAAATTTGGCTGCAAGTGTCTATCTCCAGAAGGTTTTTTTTTTTTTTTTTGATCTATTTCCTTCTGGGTTTTGCTTCTGTCTATTTCCTTCTGTTTTTTTCCCCCCTGGAAGTGTCAGGGCATTATCAGAGATATGTGATTATTTCCTATGCCATCTGAAGCAGTTGCTTGCTTGGATTTCTCCATAACTGATAATGGAGTTCATATTTCGCCCTTCTTCCCAGTTCTTTGGTGCCTTGATGTGTGATTGAGCATTTAATTTCATATTGTGATTAAGTTCTTTCCTCTGATTATATGTGCAACTATTATTTCAATTACTTAAAGTATTGCATTACCTGTGTCTGATTGCACATATGCATAGATGTGATGTGCATGTACCATTTTGTGATTGCTATCCTAATATACTGTTAAAGGAAAATACTATTGTTTATGGTGATGTTTAAATGTATGCATACAGAAATGGGTTCCAGAGGCTGGATAAAATCAAAGATTCCAACAGACAAAGTAAACAGTTGGAGGAACTTACTGGGAAGATGAGGGAGTGTAAAAGGTATCGGGTTTCTGTTTTTTAATTTTTCACATCTTATTACAGCTGTATTGTCCTGAACTCATGAACTGTTTTCTTTATTGGGTTTTATATTTCTGTTGGAAGCCAAGTAAACTTTTTATATAAACTGTTTCAGATTGATTAAAGAGTTTGATCGTGAACTTAAAGATGAGGAGAGCAAAATTCCTCCTGAAGTAAATAAGCAACTCAATGATGAGAAGCAATCCTTGGTCAGTTCTTTCGTACCTTGTTTTTCTCCCTTTTGACATGAACATACTCATCAGATTGTATAATTTGTACTTTGTTTGCTATTCTTTGCATATGCAGATAAAAGAGCTAAATTCTTATGTGGCACTGAGGAAAACGTAAGTTTCACCTATTTCTCTTATTCTTAGATTTAGAGGTCTTAGTTTGGGAGTTTGGAATGTGTGGAATTCAGTTGTATTTTATGATGATGCCTGTGATAGTGTGATTCATTTGAAAAGCAAGCAAGCAACTTTCATCTTCAGTCAGAATTTGGCCCCTACATGTAGAGGACAAGCAAATTTAGATTCAAAAGTGCCCCATCCTTCTTATCTGTAGAATTTAATCCATAAAATTGAAGGGGTTTACTTTTCAAAAAAATAAAAGAAAATTCAAATGGGTTTTTTCTTCAGTTCATCTTATGGATACTTTTGAACTGCATACTCCTAACTCTATTCGGTGGAACTGCAGTTATATGAATACCCTTGGTAACAAGAGAGTTGAACTCTTTGACATGGGAGCAGGGGGCAGTGAACCTACAGCTGAAGAAAATGTTCAAATGGCATCAGGTAGTATTCTATTTTTCTTCATAATAACAATTGACATAATTTCTGGAATATATTTAGTTTTTAGGGAAAGGCTCCAAAAACATCAAGCTCATTAACATGTTTTCTATCAATCACATATTTATCCCTTTGATTTTATATGCAATTATGCTTGTCCATTCATTGCCTGTACATACCAACCTTATCCGTGCCCGATGTTTGTTTTGTCTCAAATTTATGATTTAGATTGTTGCCCAAGGGTATAACCAATTTCAGACATGATGCCAACTCGGTCATCATGTTTTCTTGCACAAGCTTTAGTTTGTTGGTTACTGCAAAAAAAAAAAAAAGTAGAAACAAAAAGCTGCATTTGTTGCCCCTTGCTGTTGAACAAAATTTTAATTCAACAGTTAGACATACAAAAAAGTTAGTGATGCATTGCCCCAAACTTCACATAGACAAATGAGAATCAAACATCATGAATATCTTGTGCTCAATATTGCAAACGTAAAAAAGGATAGTTTCTATGAGCTTCATTGTGTAATTCATTTTCCCACTTTATAGCAATGTCAAATCAAGAACTAATTGATGCTGGTATGAAGACAATGGATGAAACTGACCAAGTCATTGAACGCTCTAAAAAGGTAAGTACCTTCATGGACATGTTCCCATTAAAAAATTTCCTCATGTGTTATTAACTTGAAGATTTGGCCTGTAGGTTGTTGAACAAACAGTTGAAGTGGGAACTCAAACTGCTGTTACCTTGAAAGGCCAAGTATGATCTATAGATCATTTGAGTTACTTATTTGCCGTTTTCCTTTAATTTTCTTCCTAATGAATGTAGCACATTCTGTGCACTAATCCAAATTGGGCAGACTGAGCAAATGGGGCGTATTGTTAATGAGCTGGATACAATTCAGTTCTCAATTAAGAAGGCCTCACAACTAGTGAAGGAGATTGGGAGACAGGTTAGTTGAGTTTTGTGTCTTCTCAAGGTTACTTCTATGTTTTTTGTTCACAAACATTTTTTTTGGCCTTTTCCCCAGGTGGCTACGGACAAATGTATAATGCTATTTCTCTTTCTCATTGTCTGTGGTGTGATAGCCATTATCATTGTGAAGGTATCCTCTTCAATTCATCTATTAATTGCTCTAGAGCTTTATATTTTCCATTATCTAATTGGAATTTGTAAATGTTCAGATTGTCAACCCCAACAACAAAGATATCAGGGACATTCCTGGATTGGCACCTCCAGCCCCCTCTAGGAGGCTGTTGTATCTAAGGGATCCGGAACATTTTGCGTAGTCATAATTTCAAAGAAATTTGTAGTTTTTCCCACTCAATTTTTATGATTTCGATTGAAGTAGCGGGAAGAATGCTATCTGCGGACATTTACCATTTTTTTTTTCTTTTTTCCAAATTCATTTCTTACCCGAGTTTGTGCATATCATGTTTGTGATTATATGTGTAAATCATTTGTGAGGGCTTTTTGCATTGTTTTGAATGTTATGCCATGGTTCTTTGTGTAAACCTTTTGCGACTCTTGCTGACTTACTCTGCTAGGGGGAAAAAGTTACAGAAGTAATAATATACTCTTTCTGATGTGAAATGAAAAACTGAATATGTACATGAACTGCTCTGGGATGTACACTTTTTTCAATGTGTATGCACAGGTGGCTTGTGTTATAATCTTAAACTCTTCTGGGTATCAGTGGGTTCATGTCGTCAAAGTGCAATAAGAAGATGGTCAGATTGAAACAGTATACTGCAATGATTCATTGTACCCCTACCCCGCCATTTTGGAGGTGAATTGGCTATGGAACAATTCGGGGGAGCCTTAACTTGAAAAAAAAAAAAAGAGTTAATAAGTTTTGTGGAATTCATTTATAAATTTACACCGACATATTTCACAAATACAAGACATTCATTTTGAATTCTATATTTTTCTACAGAAGAATATTTAAAGAAATTGAGTATAGATGAAGTTATAACTTGGGAGTGATGGTATGCATGAGTTTAATTAGTTGCATCAATGATTGTGCTGATGCTAGGTTTTGAGGTGCCCTCGTCACATTCTTTAGCTTGAAATCATCTGTAAGAGCTAATAGAAAAATTGTCTTGCTCTTTCATTCGGTTTATCTAACTGCTTCAGAATTCGGAATTAAATTAAATGTATCACAACTTACAATTTATCAATATTGTTAAAATCGGACAGGTCGGTTGGACCATGAACTGGTTCAATCTCCCTATAAAAAACATTGCAATTTATGTAAGAGGGCGCTCGCAAATGCTAACATTTGGCTTTCTGGTCAGTTTGGACATCACAGAGCCAGGAGATTGACTCATGCATAAGGACAGAGGGTAAGTTTGTCATGAATTAATTAATGCTTGGCCATCCTATAAATCCTTGTATAAATGGTCTGAGAATAGGTCAGATCATTTAACTATGATCTTAAAGGAACATTGAGGAATCTGATGTCCGCAGCAGCAGTTCATAATCTTTCATGGACTACCCAGAAAGAAAATAAGTATCCAAAAGATTATATTATGGTGAGCTTGTTCACCCGGCAGTGGGTCCTAAGCTACCATCTGCAGAACTATAGCTAGAAAATGAAAGCGTGCAAATACTAATAGTTACAATTACTTGCCCCTTCACTTTGCTGCGTGAAGATGTACTTGATGCAGGGGAAAAAACAAATAAAGAAAATAAAAACCCTCTAGAAATTGGAGAATGCAAACCACACTTGAACCGGCTTCCCTTTAGCAGTTTTTCTTTCTTCAGTCTCTTTCAGGATATAAAAAAACAGTTCCCAAGTCTATAGTTGGGTGTTCAAAATTCACGCAGCATGGTTGCTAAACTGTGTACGTCCAATGTGTGACAACCTTGATGGAATTAGAGGTGCTTCCTCATCAACATTCAAGTCAGAAGAAATACTACCTCCCCCACTGCCATTGTTATCGTTGTTGTTGCTGGGTGTAAATATATCAGACGACTTCTTCTCCAACTTCCAATCCTGTGATAACCAATAAGGAACAGTGTGGAAGGCAATGGAACTAGTTCAGCTCAGAGATTCAGTGTTTCCAAGCACTTAGCTAATAAACGATAATTAATCATGTGCAAGTGTAGCAACACAATGGAAATACCATGCTTGTGTGCCAACTAAGATTTTGTGCAAAGTTGACTGGCCCATTACAATTTCATATTTCCACTTTCCAAACATGATATATAAAGCCATGATACAAACATATGTTAGTTCTGCCAGTCTCCACATGCACATCAAGGCATTTCTCAAAAATTTTGCCATCAATTGGCTAAATCTTCTCAGAAAAAAATTTCTCAGTTCCTATACCTTAAATAATTTGTTTAAAATGCAAAAAATTTATCTTATATGTTTTTTTTTTCCAATGATATCAGCATAGTCATCATCTAATTACTAAGAATAATGAGAAGTTCAGCAGAGCAAGTTTCAAAGCAGAATAGAATAAATATGATGAAAGGATGAATTAGAAAATTAACCTTTGTGATTCTTTCTGGTATAGCTTCAGGCAGCTGAGATGCACGGACATCCTTAACCTTTAAGTAGTTGTACATGACAACGCCACAAAGTGCTGTACAAAAGGGAAAGCGAAAATTAAACTAGACTTCCAGAATCTGAAGAAAATAGTCCACATTTCAAATGATTAGAGAAATACCAATTGCATAACCAATTATATTCAGCCCTGTTATTGTAGACTCCGGAAATATAATAGTTGAAAGGGCTATCAATATCCAATCCTTTAGAACCCCAGCAACCCTTATGGTGACTGCTCCAGTTCTGCCAATTACTAGGAATATGGAGAAGTTCAAGGCCAATGCAGAAAGAGCATTAGAGAAAAAGATCCAAAAATTGAACTGGATCTGTGACACTTCCATCCCAGGCTTCTCCAGTAAATACCAAGGCACAAACAGAAAGACAAAACTGCACCCAGAAAACTAAGAAAATGTGAGAAGTTCATTATTAGCATGCCTTTAAATACTAATTCTTTCAGTCTTAAAGAACATCAGTTATGTGTTAAGGATATATTGTAGCAACAGCCAGCCAGAAAAACATTGTATGGCTGGGTTGACATATAAATTAAATAAACACATCTCAAAAACAAATTCAATTGTGAATGAAAAAAATTACTAGTTCCAATTGGAAATTAAAGATCAATGTGACAGACCAAAACAGAGAGAGAGAGAGAGAGAGAGAGAGAGAGAGAGAGAGGTGGAAGAGGAAAAGAAACTGTCAACTTTGGCCCCACAAATTTCTTAGTGAATAAAACAAATCTCAAATCATCAAACGCTGTACCTGCATGGAGCTATGTAATATAAGCTGGTGACAGGATTTAGAGTCAAGCCCTTTTTCTGAAGAAGGACTTGAGTTAAAACCAGCCTAAGTGCTTCTGCAAAAATGCCTGTAACCTGGTAAACTGTGCCAACTACATTAAAATGAATTTCCCCATATGAGGAGATGACAACTCCAACACTGACCAGCAACATGTTTAAGAACACATCACACCTTGCTTTGTCAGTGCCACACATAACTGCCACGAGAAACGTCGCCACTGGCACTGTGACATTCAAATCCATTAATTAATTTTAAGGGCCTACTTAGCAGGTATAAAGAGCTTATCATGAAACTGAAAATTAATTGCCTTTTTTATTGACATACTTAGAGCTTTAAGCATCTGGATGAAGGCCACCGAAATAAACAAATAAGCAGTGTTACCAAACCTGTGAAAACAAGTTACTTAAAATTGTAAAAGGGCCCAACAATATAATTTAATTATGCAGTTTTGACGCATAAATAACACTATATATTTACATATAAAAACAGAAACATGTAAAATATGTTCATAACAGAAAGTTTAGCTCAAAAAGGGAAACAAAATTGTAGCAGCCAATATGAGTTCACTAAAACCCAGTAGCATAGTACACATGTAAGCAAAAAGTAACAACCAAATCAAGCTATAAATCCTAATTATTTTGAGATGTTGTAGGACGATCTTGCTTAATTTGATACAATTTCTCCAATGAGAAAAACAGCATGGCAATTAGTGACAATTCACACCAATATAAAAACAACATGCATTTGCAGAAAGGCAGGAGCCTTTGGATTCTGCTATGGTATGGTTGTTATTGTAATTAAGCAATGGCCACTTCCTCACTTATGCTCAAAATAGCAGACTAGAGCTATGATTATACAAGGTTACATGAGCTTCATCCAAACTCAGGATCTATTGAAATTGGTCCAACTCGAACAAACCCCTCTTACTGAGAGTGATTACATTCTTTATAAATTAGAGACAAAATGACTCATTGCTCACCAGAACTAACTAAAAATGTCAAGATTCGTTTATCTCAGACATCAAACAGCCAGAATTATATACCACTTAATGCCTTCTTTATGATGAGAACAAAATATCATACTCTTCTTAGTAAGAAGAGTCCCCTCATGCCACAGTTAGGTCCTTACCAAAGACTGGCTGCAAAGAAGGCACTTATGGGTATTACACACGTTGCATATCTGCAACATCAAGAAAAAGGTTTCAGGAAAAATAAGTTGGACAGATGGAGTAATAACAAAATAAAAATAATATAAGATTTTTGAAAAAACAAATTACATCACTTACATTTCAAAAGTCATTTTGACTGGAGATACAACCTGCTCATTATAAAAGTAGGGGGAAAGTCATAATATTTCTTTAAGAAAACAAAGAGTAAAAAGGAAGCAACAAAGAATATACAGCAAGAAAAATATCTTTCAATACCATACTTTGGTCAGGCATTAGGAAACTACTGTGCATCATAGATACGCTTTATGTGTATATACATATATATGTGTGTGTGTGAGAGAGAAAAAATATATATAACAGCGCATTTGAAGCACACGTTGCAGAACAAGTCAAATACAACATGTGAACTCCAATCACATGCTGGATCTATAGTTATATATACCTAAACAGGAACAAGCTTACAGCAATAAATCATAATGAAAAAGAAAATATAGGATAAAGATAAAGAAATTTAGGCTTTTTGTTTGCGGTTCAAGACAATTAGTAAAGAATAAAGGAGCTAGTAAATGATTTGATAAGCAAAGAAGATAGACATGAGAAGTTTTCACCTCTTCATCGGGACGGATGGAAATAAACATGTAGCTCATAAGAATACTTGTTGTCTATTATATCATCGATTTAAAAAAAAGGTCAGTTAATGTATGGAGGAATGTGTTAATATTCTCCATACTTTGCAAAGAGATATTCAACTTATTTCATTAAGGTTCTAGAACAATTAAAAGCTACAAATGAGATTCTACTAATTACTATAATAATTAATAGATAGATTCACTTGATTAAAAATGAATCTAGTCGACAAATGTATCTTAGCCAATACTAGGATAAAAGAAATCAAAATTATGTCAAACCTTGAATACACGAACAAGAAAAAACGCTACCATCCCTGAGAACGCCATATGGATCATTGTAAGAGTGATGGGAAATGGGAAGTTGAAATACTTCGGTGAGAGAACCCACTGCAACAAAATACATGAAGTCATATGTCCACAAGTAGTTCAATCCAAAAATCAAACAGAGAATTACAGCTTCAACATTCAGGTTAACCATGTGAATGATCATGGCGCATAGAAAAGCATATAACTATATAATGAGTAGATATATAGCAAGTAAACAGTTATTGCTATCTTACTTGAGCAAGAGCTGAATAGAGGCTGTCTATACAAGTCCATGCAAGCTAGGGCCAAATATGTTATTCCAAACATAACATAGAGTCTTGATGCCTCTAAATGTCCCTGATTAACACCAGGTATGACATAGTCTCACATTAACATACCAGCAATCAGCTGGCATGAAACTAAGTCTAGTTTCAGAAGAATTTTATTCCAGCAATGGAGTTGAAGACTTAATAACAATTACCTGGTAGATTTAGGTGCTATATAAAACATATGGGCCAAAAAATGCCTGACTAATTTGGACTCAATAAAACTGCAAACAAACCTAGCTACTAAGAAAGATATTTATAAAAGGGAAAATACAAGTACAAGGAATTATTAGGTGGATGAGGATTCAAGTCCATAGCCAGTCGAACAGCCTCATAGTTAGAATCTAACATTAGTATGTCAAATTCATGTCAAGAACCAGTAGCTGGCAAGTTAATATGTATGTTCAAAGGATGTACTACAAATGCAAGCAAGTAAATCTTGCGAGGAATCACGTTTAAGCAACAATGCACCATAAAATCGCCCAAAGATTTACACTGAGCAATTACCTTGTTGTACAAGATTACACCGGATGAAAGCAAGATGTAGATCAAAAGGTACAGATAAGTCAAGACGAGTGGCTTGTTGATTATCATTTTGCCTGCTTTTCCTCGCTACGGATTCTGTATAAGTGTCCGGTCTCTACAACATCTGGATATATACAAAACAAACGGGCCACAGAAATTTGATGCAATTATCCAAATCAGGCGGCGACATTCATCGGCTTATCCACCAGATTCGTATGAGACGCTCAGTCCTCCAAAAAAAATTAGAATAAGAAATGGAAATGCAATACCTGAAAACGAAATGAAAAAGACGTAATTAATTGCATTTAGCTTAAGACAAGTAGCAAAATCAACATTGAAAGCGAAAGTGCAACTGAAAATTGACAAATGCTGCAAATGAGCAATGCAACTAATCACAGGCACAGCACCGACAAGGCAAGCCAGCAAACCCAATAAAAGAAAAATCTAACAAAAAAGTATGCATCACAGTTAGCAAATAAACCTAAAATTTTGTGAAGAAAAATTGCAGAGTCTGATCCGATCTAAAAAAAAAAAAAAAACTGAATTCACCATTAAGATGATGTGAAAACAGGTATTTACCTGGAAACAGCGAATCTGGTTGTGAATGCTTGAGATTTTAAGAGATCCTTGTTCACTGCCTCCAAGCAGAATATAAATAAATAAGGGAAACTGGAAGAGTCTCTCGCCAAGTATTGGACACTCGACTCTGCAAATGGTAATAAATAAGTTTGGTAAAATGGTAAGTAGTGATATAAATCAAAGGACTGAGTCTGTGCCTAAATGTAATTATAAACAAAATCCAAAATAGAAAATCACCGTCCGATGCTCATCACTGGTCAACAAGCATCCCCACTTCCCCACAGACCCCAGTGGATCGAGAAAACCTTGAAAACGACATGTAGTCTCATAATTGAAGCCCATACTAAATCTGAAAGGCCTTGGAAGCCCATCGGCCCAATAATTGCAAACCTCGGAGGTTTTAGGCATACATGACAAAATATTCTTTTATATATATATATATATATATATATATATATATTTTCAAAAATACACTTATTAATTTTTTTTATTTTAAAAATATTAACTTTTAAAAATATATTATAAATATATCAAAAATGTATCAAAAATATAAAAAATATATATATTTAAAAATTAAAAAAAAGTTAATTTTTTTTAAAAATATATATTTAAAGTGTGTTTAAAATTACTGTTAGTAATTAAAAAAATTCTTTTAAAATTTTTCTGATTTAATTAATTAATTTTTATTATTTTTTATACACTTTTTAAAATCTGTTTCTAAAATAAAAAAAAAATAAAAAATAAAAAAAAATAAAGAAAGAAGAAGAAGAAGAAGAAGAAGAAGATGATGATGAAGAAGAAGAAGGCTGCCCTTATCAGTTTTAAAAATAATATAAAAGTGCTTTTGGAAAGCACTTTCATCGTTGGGAAAAGACAAAACCCTGATTGTACGACTGGTATAGCTAAACGGCACGTGTTTACTGTGACCCAAACTAGATTATAAAAGAGTGGTGAAGGCTTATCGATATCAGCCTTATATTGGTTAAGTCTAAGCAAAAGAGTTGGGCTGATGGTAACTTATTAAGCCCAATCTAGGTTCCACTTGAATTTCTTACCTGCTTCTTTAACATTTTTTGCATAAATTAGAAGAAAGAAAAAAAATTCTTCATCTCCTTTCTTTAGTTTTTTTTTTTTTAAATAAAAATTGAAATTACTCCCATTTGTATATGATTTGAGGTATCTAACAGCTTGTTTAGATGGGGTAAAGAAGAGGAAGGGAGAATAAATAAATAAAGAGTAATCTTGTACTTTTGTTTGGAAAAAATATCTAAATAAAATAAAAGAGTAAAAAATAATAAGACACCATTCCTTACAATTCTAACTTTCATTTTTTTTACATATCAATTTAGAGTGTAAAGAATGGTAAGTCAAAACTGAAATATTAAAAATATATATATATATTTTACTAAATTTATCATTGTTTTAGTACTTACTCTTTTTTTAATTATTATAAGGATATTATTGTAGTTTTAATACTTTCCCTTCCTTTAATTACATTTTCTCCTTCACTATTTTTCCAAACAAGAGAAATGTTAACATTTACACTTCTCCTTCCTTCTCCTTCATTTCTTATCCTTACTCTTTCCGACTATTCCATTAATTACCCTTCCCTACCCCATCCAAACAGGTTGTACAAGGAGGAAGGGAGTATTAAAATATACTTTAAAAAATATATTTTAATACTCCTATAAATTTTTTGGTAATATTAAAAATATATTTTAATATTCTCCTAATTAATATAATCTAATATTTTCTTATTATATAATATAATATTATAATTTTTAAAAATATTTTTTTATTAATTAATATTTTTGTAATGCATGTGATATTCAATTTTATGATTGAATTTTTTTTCACTAATTGAATTATTTTGCTTTTATATTAGTTTTAAGTATTTTTATTATAGTTATTTTATTATAAATAAATATTTAGAAAGTTGAGTATTTTGATAAATTATAAATGAGTTGAACTCGAATTTGAATTTAGCTCAATTATAATTAATTAATGAGTCGAGTTTGAACATAATTTTCAAGCTCGATTTAAAGTTCGAACTCGAATTTGAAAAAAAAAATATCAAGTCAAGTCTGAACAAGTTAAAGTTCGACTCGATTATAGTCCTATTTTTTGACTTATTGCATGTGTTATTTCTGTTTTTATTTATTGACACATAATGAAGATCCTAAATTTGCTTCTAATTTCTTAGGGTTTTGTGCTGGATTTTGTTATTCATATTTGTTAGGGTTTTGTTAGAGATTTATTGATTATTAATTATTATTTAGTATAAAATTACCTGGAATATATATATATATATATATATATTTGAATTTATACATTGATTACAGTAACCAATGTACCTCAAAAATATCGGCCACCAGGAAGAACGAGCCCAAGTAAATTTCTTGGCTCCCACATAATGTATATTAAAATTGATTGAAATTTGTTCATCTTTTACAGTTGTTTGTTTTTAAAAATTATGACTATTTTAGGTATCTCCCTTTTTATTTTATGAAAGTTTGTAATTGTGATTTTTTTGTTGTTAATGTTATGCTTCGATTTGAAATTAACTCGAAAGGTATATTAATTGGCAGCAATCATCATTAACAAGGTGAGCACTGCATCACCAATCGCCGCCTTTATAACTCCCATCGGAAAGTTTGATATTGATAGTAATAGTATGGTTAAGTTGGAGACCGAAGACAGCAAGCACCTGAGTTTTGAGGTAAAAGAGGGAGCTTTATTGGTGATTAGTTGTTGGTGTGGGATTCTGTGCAGGTTTTCGTTAGGAACTGAGAAAGTGGATGTTTCAAAATGGGTTGGTTTTGATTTTGATTTTTGGAATTTTTGAGGACTACAAATTTAATTTTTTGAGATATATGGGGTGATTGTGATTTACCTAACTAATAGAATAGCTCTGCTGTGTGATTTGCCAAATTTTTTGCTAGATAGATTTTGTATTTATCTTCCCTTAAGATTTAGGAAGTTTTTATCTATTGATGACATATTTGAGCAAAACGAAACTGCAAGCATATTTTGATGTTTTATTTTTTTTAAAAAAAACTTTTGTAATAATTTATGAATAGAGTATTTTCAAAAAAACTGTTATGTTTGATACAATATGTATTATGAATATTTATATTCATTGTATTTAATAAATATTATATTTATAGTTATGTATTTATAAAGTGTAATTTAAATTTGTACATATATTAATAGATTATATACAATAATAAAATCAAAATGAAATGAGCTCGCGACATCACGCAGATAAATGTTCTAATTATATAAATACATGAGACTAAACCTCAATAAATGTAATTCTTAAAATAGTTTTTTTTAAGAATATCTTAGAAAGTGAGCGGCTGATTAAAAAAATATATATATGTGTTAAGAATATTAATTGAATAATTAGGGGGAAAAAAAAACATGACAGCTTGATGTAACCACCTAACCTCTACATATTTGACAAAATAAAAGGTTGAACCACTTGTGGCATTGGTTACAAGTACAAAAATTAAAATAGACACTGCACACGGACACTAAATCAAACCCACAATTGAATTGTTGCATTACCATAACTTATATATATAAATAAAACATTCTTATTTAGATGCCTAACTACGACAAAATATTAATTAATAAAACCAAGAAAATGATTGGATGCAGGTTATACCCTCAACCTAACCCTATTTCCTAATTTTCTTTTTCAGTAATTATGTGAATATTCTTTGCTGGATGTTTTATAACAAATTATATGAATTTTTATTGATAGGCTCACAAATTAATAATTATTTGGAACCAAATCTATGCTGGTAGTTTGTTTAAATTTTTATTTTAAAGGTTTTATCAAGACAACTTTTGGATTTTTGACCATGT
Organism: Vernicia montana; assembly: GCA_949750685.1. Classification (NCBI taxonomy): domain Eukaryota; kingdom Viridiplantae; phylum Streptophyta; class Magnoliopsida; order Malpighiales; family Euphorbiaceae; genus Vernicia; species Vernicia montana. The sequence continues at coordinate 54,068 of CATKHJ010782076.1, read as the reverse complement.
CTATTGTATGAGAACCTAAACTTTATTTTATTTTGAAAATTAGATCCTACTTACACATTTTCCCTAATATCATTGGGACATGGAGGACCCCTTTGCAGCAGGTGAGGGAAATAAACAAACAACACTTTGGTTAAATAATTTAAATTTAACATATGTAGAGTATGATTCAATTATATAAGAAAATGTGTTCCTAAAGTTGACTCTTATTTTCATATTTTTTTTTAAAAAAGTTTTAATTTATTGATTAGAATGTACATTTTATGTTTCTTATTCAGAGAATTCTCAAACTATCAAATCTCATTGGATGGAAAAAAAAATTATGAAAGATTTGTAAATACGTTTCCAATATAAGAAAAAGAAATAATCTGCATAAACTCAACGGGATAAAAATATTATATTAATGTGATTAGTTTAATTAATCGTTGAATCACTGTCATTGAACAAAAACTAGACTACAATAGCCATATGTAAAGGAAAATTCTTATTTATATTATGAGTATATATTCTCACCTCATATACTTTTTTGTTTGTTTTTTTAAATCCAAAAAAAACTTGCATTAAGAAGAATTTTCAATGTTTAGTGCATCAACAATAAAATCGGAGGATCGACAAACTACTCCATATGACTTGACATAGAACGAGCAGTTTGTGCTATCAAATGGGCTACACCATTCGCAGATCGACCAACAAACCTAAATTTGGTTTGGTTGTAGTTTATATGTATAATATCCAGTTGGAAGGACATACACAAGTCAAAACTCAAAACCAATATTGCATAAATGCGTGCCAGCAAGTAATACTAAATACACGCACAACTGCTTCATAACTTGATATGATATGTTCATTCTTCATTAGGTGATACCAGTTAATTTCTTAAGATAATGGATACGTCAGTAATTTAATGATTAAATGTCTATTTCAAAATTCAAGACCGTATATATATATATATATATATATATATATATATATATATATATATATATATATATATATATATATATTGATATACTAATAAAGACAATTTTCAGTAATGATCAATAATAAAATGAAATACGTGTTTGGAGTTATCGTTCAAGAACTAGAATCATATATTATCATGGGGCCCTTGTAATTTTTGTTCTTGCTTGCTATAGCCGTAACTGGAGTGATATGTCTCATGGAGAAATACAGGGAAATACCCATCAATGTTTGTTGAAGGACGTTGCTTTCATCATTGAGCCAATGAATTATTTACAAGTAATTAGAAGTTTAGAACCATCAAATAATTATAAGACCAGCTGGCTTATTTTCATTTTTAATGCGGACCATTCAATTAGTCAAAAAAAAAAAAAAAAAAGAGTGGAAATTAATGCTTTTATTATTATTATTATCTTTAATTTTAAAAAAAAAATCTCATTGGATTCTATATATTATGATATAAACCTAATTAAACCAATGCTTAGCAGCGATCAATATCTCTTTTTTAACTTTAGAAGTAGAGTTTAGGACAAGTTATAATACTAGAGGCAAATTAAAGCACTTGTGTTGACTTTTTGGCGGGGCCTGTGATCAGTGTTATTAGAAATTCTATAAAGCAAATCAGTAATTAAAAAAAAAACCATGTAAATATATAATATTTCAAGTTAATTATTATTAAAAGATATTTTAACAACGACTAATAGATTTATCATTTGCATTACTTACATCTCAAAAATTAAGTAGATATGATTTTGGCATATCCTGTAATATATAAATGTAATTGATAATAATAATATTTATTAGAGGTACGTATACAATAATTTACACGTTAGTATATGAATTCTTATTTCTGAGATGTGAAGCAATCTGACAAAGAGGACTTTAGGAAGTGGAATATTATATTGTATGTAATGTGGTTGAGGGAACAATGGAATGGACCCATCTCAAAAGCTACGTTGAAAAACATTGCCACTTAAATTAGGAATGTTTTGCTTGCTATTTACTATTTACTAGTTACTAGTTACTGCCAAACTCTCTATCTCATCATCTCTAATCAATCAAACTTAATCCAAGCAACGGTGGATCTTTTGGGAGTTGCATTCCTCTAAATTTTTTAAAAAATTATTAAATTTTTTTTAAAAATTTTAATAACGCTCTCATAATCTGCTACTGAATCCAAAACCACGTAAAAACAATAATTTTAGTCTAAAATACAAATAATCAATGATATATGTTAATGTTCATGTCCAAATTAAAGATGTAGATTGCTTGCTTGCTTGCTTTTTATATTAATCTACATGTACCTTCTTCATATTTATATACTGCTATATGATTTTTATCTTTTAAAACTTTTTGAATATTATATTTATTAGACTATAAATAATTAGAAAAAGAGAAATGGTCATATATGTACTATATATAATAATAATAATAAACATTCTCCTCCATGATTTATATATCTTTGCTACTAAACTAAGCTAACAAACTAATTAACCTTTTCAACTTTCATTATGACAACAATTATGCCATAAAAATTGTGACCATTCAAAATTAGACACAATTCTAAACTTTTCTAGGTTTTATTTAGATGGGACCTCACCTCACCTCACCTCACCTCATCTGCTTATTCTTCACTTTAAACCTAAATATCTATACATTTATATTAGAACTTAGAAGCAAAATTGGTATTATTTGGTGTCCAGTCCATTTCTTTGACTACCTCCAATCTAAAGTTGTATAAAGATAAAAAATGGAGCTCACAAAGCACAAGGAAAAATAATAAAATTTAAGAATACCTATAATAATAATGATTAAGAGTAAGAAGAATAATATTAGTTTCTTAATATGGTGGACATTTTGACCTTTTAACCTTTTTCACTAATTTACGCATATCAAAAATCTTCAATCACGCTTATTACTCGTCTCTTTGTAATCATAATCTCAATCTTTTCTTTTCCTTTTTCTTTTTTCTTTTTTTTTTTTATTTCTATTTCTATATTTATATAAATGTTTGACTGAAAAAATAAATAATATAAATTAAGAAAATTCTAAAACAGAGGACACCCAAGTGAGGCTTCAATTTAAAAATGATACTTTCTGTTTAATTGTCACCTTCCTTGAAAAAAAAAAAAAAAGAAACTGAAGAAGCAACAAGGAAAGGAAAGGAAAGGAAAGGAAAGGTTCTTAAATATTTGATGATGTTTCTCTTTCACCGGATATATAAATAATAAGGAAATATGTATTATGTAATTGTAATGTAAAGCATGCCCTTCCTCATCACCTACTACTGACAACTCCACACCTTCTTACCCCAATTTTGAAAACCCAGAATGGAAACCCTTACAACAATCTCTATTTTTTACTAATTTTTTACAATGTGGCTCTTTTGGGTTGCTCCTAACTACCTTATTTTCCAACTGGGGTTTTTACACTAATAAAGTTTAGGGCTTGGATTTTTTCTGGCTTTCCAGTTTATTGTCTTCAAGGCAGAGTGTGGATAAAGCCCAGAGACTCACAATCAGGTTTTGTGATTTGATATGCTTTTGAGCTTTTCTTTTTTGGTTTTATTGGGTTTCTATATTGAAAAAATATTTTCTTTCAGTGGTTTTATTTTAATTCTTGATACAAATTTATGTTTATGAATTTTATTGGTTAGTGTGTTGTTATCAAAAGTTTTAAAATTTTTTTTCCCTTTTCAGTCATGATCTTTTATGCTATTCTTTCAAATGGAAATGGAAATGGAATGTATTATTGTGTTTATAGTGTTCTGCTTTCTACCTCCCATATCCCTGCCGACGGGCCATTTCTTGTGTTGCTGATCATTTTCTCATGTTTATAAGCTAGTGGTTTCTGTTTTAAACTTCTTAGGAATATAGTTAATGTGAAAGGAAGGCTTTTATTATTGAACTGTTGATATGAAAGTTGACTATAGCTTTGCTAATACTTGATAATGAAATTGAGAAAATCTTTGAAATCTTTGAATTGGTGAATTCACTGAATCGTGTGTTTTTTTTTTTGCCGTCTTCTCTGCAGGTTTATTAGCATCCACAGAAAATGGCATCTCTTAACCAAACCCTAACCAAGAAACACATTGGTATGCAGTTGTGGGTACTGATCGCTATCTGTCTGGGAGTGGTTGGTGTAGTGATCTTGGTGGTTTCACTGTGGTGCACTTTTAGAAAGAAAACGAGAACAAACAGCAAACTTCCTGTAAGTCAAAGACCCAAGGTCTCAGAGGAAATTAAAGAGATTGGTGTTGATCAAAATTCGGCAAATAATGGGGGTTTCCTCAGCCTTAATGACAAGCTCAGTGACAAAGAATCAGAGAAAGTGTTGATCCAATTAGAAAATGGTGATGATAGCAGCCAATCAGGCTCCTTCAATAATATTGACAAAGATGGTGCTTGCTCTCAATTAGGAGAAGAGGGAGCCACAGGTACAGCTTCTGCCTACAGGCCTTCTTCACATCCCTTGACTGCCCCTTCACCTCTTTCTGGCCTTCCTGAATTTTCACACTTGGGCTGGGGTCATTGGTTTACCCTCAGAGACCTGCAAGTTGCAACAAACCGATTTTCCAAGGATAATATAATTGGTGATGGAGGATATGGGGTTGTTTATCAGGGCCACCTAGTTAATGGGACTCCTGTGGCTGTCAAGAAGCTCCTGAACAATCCGTAAGTTGCATACAAGTTTATCTCAAAGCCTATATATAGCATAATAATCTCATAAAATTCTGATTATACCATCTTGACATTAAAACTGTATTTGATGGTCTTCTAATGTTTTCCCACAGAGGACAAGCTGATAAAGATTTTAGAGTTGAAGTAGAGGCTATTGGTCACGTGCGGCATAAAAACCTAGTACGACTTCTTGGTTATTGCATTGAAGGAACCCAGAGGTATCATATCCTTTCATGTTCTTTCTTTTTATTGGGGAACAAAAGTATAAAGTTTTTGAATTAGGTATCTCTGTGTAAGAGTTCAAGATAACTGCTCAAATGTCTCAGATTTGCCAGTATAGCTTTAATCTTTCACTCAAACCTTGCACACGCACACACCCTATAAATTAATTTCCTAAATTACAACTAAAAAAATAAAGAATCTTTAGCATACTGTTGAATGGTGATCAAATTATTGGTTTGCCAGCGAGTGCTTTGCTCATAAAGCTATTGAAGAAAATCTGACGACTTCCTTAGCTACATATCTAGTGCATTGAATGCTTGCAATATCTAACCACTGAAGCTCCAAAGAATGTCTGCTTTTGTCACTTGTAGTTTAACCATTAAAGCACCGACTCAGAATTTCCTGTTGTAAGCCTGGTATATATGTTCTGTATTCACTCATTTGCCATTCTCCTGCCATTAATTTCAGGCTGTTGGTATATGAGTATGTCAACAATGGCAATTTAGAGCAATGGCTGCATGGTGGTATGCTCCAGCATGGTTATCTGACTTGGGAGGCTAGAATGAAAATTCTACTTGGCACTGCAAAGGCGTAAGTTCATTCACTTTATTCTGAGTTGTATACACTTATGGTGGCTTTGAGTCTGTTTTCATTCATGATTGTATTTTTCAGTCTCGCTTATTTGCACGAGGCCATTGAGCCAAAGGTGGTGCACCGAGACATAAAATCGAGCAACATATTAATTGATGACAACTTTGAAGCCAAGATATCTGATTTTGGTCTGGCCAAATTACTGGGTGCTGGAAAAAGTCATATTACAACTAGAGTCATGGGTACATTTGGGTAAGAACTTTTCTTCTGATCAGCTGCATGCAATTTACTTGTACACCTCATCTTTCTTCTTTTTTATGTTGACTATTGTATCTAAGGTTGATTGCATAATTGAATTTGAGGCAACTCCAGCACTGTTGGCAATAATCTTTCTTTTCTTGTTCCCTGTGTGTTTAATTTGCCCTTTTATACGCTAATGTTTCCTCTATGTGGTTCAGTTATGTTGCTCCGGAATATGCCAATTCTGGTCTTCTAAATGAAAAGAGTGATGTATATAGCTTTGGAGTTGTGCTCTTAGAAGCAATCACTGGAAGAGATCCAGTGGATTATGGCCGCCCTGAGAATGAGGTATGAATTAAACATTCCTTTTCAGCATAAAGTGATGTGATTGCATTTTCCACGCGCACACTGCATCTTTCTGCTGAGCAATGATTCACATGTTTCATCAAATGAATTTTGGACATTGTGTTAGCTTTGCTTGATTGAATGTTCTAGATTCTTATAATGTGCTTTCAATGCAATCCTAGACCAAATAATACTTTGCAGTATCTGGAAACTCCATTTATTTCCATGAAGCAGTAGTATGCCCTGCTGCTTTTTTGATGTACATGAAACATATATAATGGCTGCATAGATGACGTGACTGTCTTGAGATAATCTTATTCGGTGGATCTTTCAGGTAAATCTGGTGGAGTGGTTGAAGATGATGGTTGCAAGAAGGTGTTCAGAAGAGGTTGTAGACCCTATGATTGAGACAAGACCATCAACGAGTGCCCTTAAACGAGCCCTTCTAACTGCTTTAAGATGTGTTGATCCAGACTCTGAAAAAAGACCAAAGATGAGTCAAGTAGTTCGCATGCTTGAATCAGAGGAATATCCTATACCTAGAGAGGTTTGATTCTGAAATTTTCTTTGAAGTTTGTTTGGCCTTGTTATTTGTATCCAAGAGAAATATATAGAAGCAGCATTAATAATTTCTTTTTTCTTAAGTCCTGTCAAATATGGATATTTTTGCATCTAAAAAAAAAAAAGGATATGTAAATTGAGGGTTGAATTTTTGAAGTGTTCCCTAAAAGGTGTTCTGGATGGAAATTTCAGGATCGAAGACGCCGAAGGAGCCAGGCAAGCATCAAAGAGACTGAGTCTTTAAGGGAGAATTCTGATACTGATAGAAGCAATAATCCAGATTCAAAGACAGATAGCAGAAGGAGCCATCGGGCATAGACATGGGAAATGCTTGTACATCTGAATATATGCACAAGGGTAAATCTCACATTCTTTTGACCTTCCAAAGTCTTTGGCATGTCTGACAGTTGCAATGGAGGGTTTGGATATTCTGGATGGTTTCTCCTTTTTAAAAAATTTTTAGTATTTGCTTACAGATGGTATAGAGAATAGTAGTTTGTCTGAAAGATTCCATGTTAAAGGACACCCTTGCCAGGAGTGGTGTGTACAGATCTTGGTGATTTTGGTTTTGATTTTTTTTTTTTTTAAATTATTTTTTACTTTTGGGACATAGTGATGCCATTGTAGTCGAAAGGATTATTATTGAATTTGCCTTGATGGAGAAAAGGATAAAGAAAAAAAAAATCAATTTTCCTCGTTTGAATATCATTAGATCAGACATCAGAGGAATACTTATGAGGTGCTCTCACTATATGTGAAAATAAGGTACAAAAACAAAAGTATATATAGAGAAAATGTGGTTATATAGGGCAGTTATAGCCACTGTTGACTGTTGTGTATACAAGTATTTGGCATGTTATAACATGTAACTGAACTGATGAGGTAGCATTGAAGCCTTTTAAAAGTTTTATCTTAAAATCAGCAAGGCTGCAGCTTTGCTGATTTTAAGGTAAGATAAATTGCAGTTTGCAGGCACACTTAGTATTTGGTTTCGTAAACGCATTACATTAGTATTTATTTTGTAGGGCTAAGGGCTTAATTTAGTTTGGATTTAAATTCAGGTCGCTTTGTACCCATATGTCATCATCTCCATTTTTATCATTGCTCATCAATTATCATACCTCTTTTTCCAAGTGAAATCATCATTTCCCTTGTTCCAAAAGTTACTATTCTCATGGATTGCTATTAGCAGCTAATTAATTAAGAGTTGCTTAATAAATTACCAATTATAATTATGTAATTCAATCATAATGTTGAACATCATGTTGATTGTTGAGTCATGAGTGGCATAGAAGAAGAGCATGTAAATCACCGTATGGGTATGGGCCTATGGCCCTCAATGAATGGATTAATCAAATTATATATATTACAGAGACAGAGAGTTAGGTCAAACCATTGTCCATTTAGAGTGATGGATCTCCTGAGTCCTGACCCTTTAGAAAGGATACATCTTTTGACTCTTCTCATACATGAGACAGCCTTGAATTTTTCTTATCCTAGCTAATCAATATCAACATTCCAATTATTATTATTATTATTATTATTATTATTTTTTGTATGAGGGAAAATTAAATTAAGGTCTATTGTTGAAGTCATATATACACTTATTATTACACTATGTCTTGGTGTGCCCAATTAATTTATTATTGATTTAATAATCAGCCTTTAATTTAATGGTATTTGAGTTGTGCGAGTCAAATTAAAAATAAATAAAATAAAATAAAGATTTGATTTCATTGAAAGTCTTATTTAATACAAGTATTATTTATTATTTACAGATAAAACCTTCCCTACTACTAGTGTGAAATTGAAATCCATTAAAAAATTAAGGTTCATTGCAAAAGTCAAGGTGAGAGTATATAGAATCAAGTAAGGTAATGCAATTTATCATGTCCTTAAGCGTGCATTGAATCAGTCATCGTTCTTTAATATTTAACAAAACAATTTTATTAAAAGAGTCTTAATAATAATAATAATAATAATAATAATAATAATAGTATTATTGAAGAAACAACCAATAGTTAATATCAAATGCCTTAAACTTAAAATGGACGTAATTAATATAATACTTTTGGGCTCATTTTTCATGTTTTTAGCAGTGTTGGTAGACCCGGCTCGGCCGGTTGGTCAGATCAAATTAATAAGGAATCGGATTTAAAATTGGTCCGAATCAAGTAAAATACTCGATTTTCCAAGAATCAATAATAACTTGGATGAATTGGCCCAGAAACCTGTGAACCGATCAATCCAATCTGGTTCAAAAAGGGTAAATCGATTTTTTATATTAATCAAAAAATTGTAGAAAATATTATTCTCATCCTCTGTTTATGAGTAGAGCTACACACTATTCTTAACCATCTAGGCCAAATGTATTATTATGTTATTTTATTGTCAATAAATATAATTATTATAAATATATACACATACAAAATCTTGTGAAAGTGTATTTTTTTTATTATTTTTTCATAGTTTCTTTTAGAAAATAATAAAATTTACATCTCTCAAATTATTTATATTTACCAAAATTATTCTAATTTAATTTGCATGAACATGTATAAAATACTTATAATTTACAATTATATTTTTGCTATTATGCACCATTAACATTGTAAATTTTAAATTTAAATAATTTATTTACATGAAATTATTGTTTTGAAATTTGATTCACGTTATTTTAATAATTAACTTATAAATTCTAATAATATATATTAATTTTAATTTTTTAATAAAAAATTATTAACTTATGCATTTTATATAATATATAATATTTATTTATCGGTAATTTTTTATCTTTATTGAATCAAATATCGAGTCGATATGACAACCTTGCTTTTGGTTTTTAGTTTTGTGACTTTTGTCGGTAGAAATGTAGATTGGCGTCACAGATGACGGTTAGAAAGAAAAGATAATAAATAATAATGTAAAGCAAAGAAGTTAAAAAAGAAAAATTGGTTAGAGTTAGTTCACATTTGACATGCACTGTTGCAAAAGATAAGGAAAAAGGCGACATAAATTTCACATAACGTCTAACATGACGCCTTTTCATATCAATATAATAAAAATATAAATATTTAATTACAATTCTTCTCTGGACAGAAAATATATATTTTTATAATGTTTAATTATAGGAATTAATCAATAAAAAAAAAATATTTTCATGAACTGTCTCTACTAAATTTGAAATAGTCAATGCTAAAAGGAAAATAAAAAAATTATTTTCATAGCCAAAGAAAAATAAAATTAAGATATGCCTTGTTTCCTAAACAGCAACAAATTAAGTCATTAAAAAGGAAACAATTTATAAAAATAATACTCCTTACTGTAATTAAGTTATACCATTGCCCATTTCAAAAACTATATATATATTTGTATTTTCTTTTCATATTAGAAATCAGTTTGCTTTTATTAGAATAGTTGATTATATGTTATGTTATTTTCTATTAAAATTTATATTCAGTAACTGATTATTAATGAAATTTAAATTTATTTTAAAAAATAAATAAATACAAAAATAAGGTATCTGTTAATCACAAAAATAAAATTATATTAATTAGTAGGAAATCATGTGATATAGTATTATTCCATATAGAGACACGTAGGTGAAAATGTTGAAGGAAGTCTATATATGATTTTCAAATTTCAACATTCATAATTTTTTTTTTTTTGTTCAATTATTCTTAGCAAATGCATCGATTGATCCTTAAAAGAAAATTATAAGAAAATGAAATTAAAACTTGGTTCATATTATGCAACAAGTTCCATCCAATCCAATCTAATCCCTTAGTAGATGAGCTGCCCCCATTTGGTCTAGGAGACTGGGGCCATATATTAATTAAGTATTATATAGTAGTTTTAATATTGTTGCTTACTTGATTAGCTCATAAAGATGTCAACCATGCAACTCTCTATATGTATTCTTCTCAATAGTTTTGTGAGTAATTAGAACCTTAGTCCAACCATAATATATATAATAAGGAAGCAAACATCAGTAACGATCCGATTAATTGGAGGAGGTAATACTCATTAATAGTGAATAGTACAATATTTTGGCAAAAAAAAAAAAAAAAAAAAAGAATTGTAAAATTGTAATTAATAGATGCTGTGGCTCGTACCAAGTACCATATTATATATATATATATATATCTTCTTTTGCCTTTCTTGTGTAAAATTATACTCACCACCACCACCCACTAATCAATTCCCTGGTTTCTACGTACAATTTGGTGGGTCTATCATATAGACAAAGTCTTCATCAAAACTGTAGATTTGGCTAATCTTTTAACAAGTGATTCTTTTCTTCTTTTTTTTTCCCCCCTTTAAATCTATCAAAAGCTGTCTTCAATTCATCATACTATATGATAAGGATGGCCTCTTTTTTTTTTTTAAAAAAATTTCTTATCAAAATTCCAATGGTTGAATTCATAATAATTAATACCAATATTACTAATTAGTTAATTACAAGTGTTTTGATTTTATATTAATATCAAAATTCTTTTTTTTTTTTTTTTTTGCCCACAGGGTTTTAACTTTTATATATAAAAAAAATAAAATAAAATTTGTGGTTGATAAGTTAAAAAAGAGAGTGACCGACTAGTCTACCTATATAATATTAATTTTTTATAAAGTTATTTGTTTGTTTTTCTTTTTCTTGTCCGTTTTCTTACCTTTTATGAGTTGCATTTAAAAACTTTTTAAAATGTGTGTTACTAATAATTGAATTACTACACTATTCTTAAATGCAACAAATTATTTATAATTCATCTTCTATTTCAAATTAGTAACATATCTAGAATTAGTTAATTAATAATTAACTCAAAGAATCCAACACAACCAATAGAAATGGTTCCCATCTAACCGAAAATAATGAAGAATAGTTAGAAATGGTAAAAGGGTCCACTGCACTAATTGAATGGTCTCAATCAATTTGTCCAGATTCCTATCTAAAAAAAAATATGAATGCCTCTGTCTCTGTGTGACTGTATATGTAGTAGTAGTAGTAGTAGTAGTAGTTAACTTACTATTACCATCAACAATGGCCAAATGCCACCACCACCCACCTTTGTCTCGTTCAGTAAAAAATTTATATCTTTCACTGTTATTATTCTCAATCAATCAGCTATAATAATTTAACCAATTAACCAGTCATGTAAAGAGACAAAAGATGGTGAAAGGTTGTAGACGAATAGATTCTTGACACCTAGTAAACAAAGGACCAAAAATGGTGGGTTATTACAGTGAGAGCGAGTGACACGGCTGTGGGGCTATAGATTCCCAAAGTTGGCATCATAAATTAATGAAAAAGTGTACTCTCACACTGAATTCTCAATTCATTTCACACAAAACTCTCTCTTTCCTAACCTTTTCCTAATTTCTTCTCCCACAAACGCAATCTCTACCTGCAAACTCACCACTTCCCATATCCTCTCTTCTTTTCTTTTCCTTGTTTCCTCATTCAAGTTGTTGTCTTTGTTTGCTTTTCTCAATTCCAATCTTGCAATTGCAGTTCAATGGAATCAGAATATGATTTTGAGCTTATAAGAGGGTAATTCAGGAGTTTTTGGCTTGTGTGGGCAACTCTTGTTTGGATCCATGGATTTGTTGATTTACTATATTTCAATTTCTGGAGACATTGAGAGGATGACTTGGAGGAGTGTATTCTTGGGGTTCAATTCAATTGTAATGGGCATTTAAGTTGAAGTTCGTGATCTCCAAGTGCAAATTGAGATTGAAATTCTGTATCTTTATTTAGTTGGATTGGGTTGTTGTTGTTCTTTTATTTTTATTTTTATTTTTATTTCTGGGTTTTTGATAATTTTGATAAATGGAGGCTAAGATAAGAGGAAAGTCTCATCATTTATATGGTCCAATGGTATCGGATTTGAAGGCCGTTGAGAAAAAGAATTTGGAATGGGATTTGAATGACTGGAAATGGGACGGCGATCTGTTTACCGCTAGTCCATTGAATTCCGTACCATCAGATTGTAGAAGTAGGCAGTTGTTCCCTGTTGGAGCTGAAATTACCACAAATGGGGGTTTATTCAATGGTTCAGCTTCTTGTTCTGATATTAATGATTTGGGGAATGACAAAGGAAAGAGAGAATTGGAAAAGAGAAGGAGGGTTGTGGTTGTTGAAGACGAAGGCTTCACTGAGGAGACTGGCTCCCTTAATTTGAAGCTTGGTGGTCAAGCCTATCCAATCATGGATGAAGATGCAAAGAGTGGGAAGAAGACAAAAATTTTAGGAAACGCTTCAAGTCGTGCCGTTTGCCAGGTGGAGGATTGTAAAGCTGATCTCAGCAATGCCAAGGATTATCACCGACGGCATAAGGTTTGTGACATGCATTCCAAGGCCAGTAAAGCACTGGTAGGAAATGTTATGCAACGGTTTTGCCAGCAATGTAGCAGGTCAGTTATCTTTGTTTTGCCGACTTGCTGCTGGGGTATTTGTATATTATGTAAAGAATAAACATATATTTTTTTCTTCCCAGTTAGATGCAACTTGGTTATACTTATGGGCAGGTTTCATATTCTTCAAGAGTTTGATGAAGGGAAAAGAAGTTGTCGTAGGCGCTTGGCTGGTCATAACAAGCGGAGGAGGAAGACACATCCTGAAAATGTAGCTAATGGAGCTTCCTTGAATGATGAAAAGGGTAGTAGCTATCTATTGATAAGTCTACTGAGGATTCTTTCCAATTTGCACTGTAAGTACATCTCTTAGCAAGTTCATTTACTTGACTGCTTTACCAAGATACTAAAATGGCAGTTATTGGTTTCCAACAAGATTTTTTTATTTAAGCAACTGGTGTTATTCAAGTAACTGTGTTTTCATCGTGGTGATCAAATTTGATTTTATAAAATAATTATTATGGCATGACATGTTTGGTTTGGGCTCTGATAACTGGACAGAATTAATACCTTGTTATGTTTTTGTAATATAATAGCATGAGTTCACATGTTCATGGCCAGTTAACTACCCTCTTGCTTTGCAAGTGATGAAGTGTAAAAATTTGTGATAATCAACTTTTTGTCTTGGTTGGATAGATCAATAATTTTACAAAAGGGGAGCAAAGTGCCCTTGGTGTACTTTAATAAAAGGTGGACTTAACAAGTGCTTTCTGATCATACATGTTTGTTTTGCATGGAATGGCTTTGGCGTGTATTTTTACAGCTAAGAATTTAGTCAAACATGGGAAGGTAGTTACTTTTTGTGTCAATGTGTTGAATGAACAGGGGAAGTGTTGATCACTACACTTGCATTGTGCATTTCTTTTTGGCTAGTTGCCATGAAGTTAGAGAAGGGGAGAAATTCTGTTACGTGGAATGCAAGTTCTGCTTTGTTATTTTGGTGTCTCTGGTTGGCAACTGAATTCTTTGCCTTAGTGGCTTTTGTCTGCCAATTTTGCTTGATTGGAAATTTTAAATTCTTTGAATTGTTTCTCTCTTTTATCTTTAGAAGATAAGCTTGGACCATATGTTGAAATCAGATTTTAATATACTCAGTTGGGACCATATGTTGAAATCAGATTTTAATATAACCAGTTGATCTCTGCAAAATTTCCCTCTCTCTTTGCTTTGCTGTTATAACTGCCAATCATATTTGATTTCACATATTTTGATTTCTATAAATTGCAGCAAATAGCTCTGATCAAACAAAGGATCAAGATCTGCTTTCTCATCTACTAAGGAACCTAGCCAATCTTGCTGATACAACTAGTGGAAAGAACATATCTGGATTACTTCAAGGATCTCAGGGTTTGGTCAATGCTGGGACAACTGTTGGGGCTCTTGAAAAAGTGCCAGATATCATTACAAATGGTTCTGAATCTGCTGCTGGGCCTTCTACTTCAGCTTCTAAGAAAGATGATTGCACTATCATGAGGCTTTTGGGCCAATGCAGGACTGCACCTGCTTTTGATTTGGTACAGAAAAGAATATTCATCAATGATGCTGAGGATCTAGCTCCACAAGTCATATCTGGTTCACAGTCTACAGCATTGTTCCCATCAAGATGCAACCTTCCAGTCAAACTAAATGAACCGGAAGCTGCAATTGGAAGAAATAACATTGACTTGAACAATGTTTATGATGGTTCACAAGACTGTATAGGGAATCTAGAGAGGTCTTTTGCCCCTGCAAATCCAGGGACCGGGTCTATTAACTGTCCTTTATGGGTACAGCCAGACTTTCATAAGAAAAGTCCACCACAGATGAGTGGAAACTCAGATTCAACTTCTTCCCAGTCACCATCTAGTTCCAGTGGAGATGCTAAGGTATAAATTCCCCCTTTTTTTTTTTCCCCTTGTGATTGCTCATCTATGCGATTTAAGTTTCTGCATCCTTTCATTATCTGGATTACCATGTGGTGATTGCAGGTTACAAGTTCATACACTTATGCTCTTTTGGTTGTTGTCTAATTACATTAAACAAGCTCAACTTTCTACCATGTGTTTCATGCTTTCTCTCTTCTTGTATGTTTGATGTTTGACAACTGCGGAACAAGTACTGAAATTAACAGGGTACAATGTAAAAGCCATAAATCCACTATTTTTTTTTCTAGGTCTTGTGCATTGTTTTCTGCCAACTTGACTGTAATGTATTTGGCTTTTTGTAAGGCCGTCTATGGCTCAGGATTACTATCTTAGGAAGTATCTACTTCATGTTGTTATCATATATACAGAATATTCAAAAGAGAGTATGGCTGCATCTCTTTTTTTAATTGTTGTTTAGCAGTTTTAGTGGATGCTTTTGAATTATAAACAAAACTGTACTTATGTGTTGCACGCACAAATAGCCATGAGTGGTGAATCATGGTTCTTGTGATTCAAAAATCAAATGTTCCTTAATGAATTAAATCTCTTAATTGCTCTTTCTTACATATTGTCAGAGTCGTACGGACCGAATTGTTTTTAAACTCTTTGGAAAAGACCCGAATGATTTTCCTGTTTCTCTGCGTACACAGGTATTTCTGAACTACTTCAGGTGCAAATTTCTATTTGAAGGTCTTCCTGTTAAATGGTTTAATTCTGTTAACTTGTGGTAAATTTCCAGATCCTTGATTGGTTATCCCACAGTCCTACTGACATTGAGAGCTATATAAGGCCTGGCTGTATCATATTAACAATCTATCTTCGTATGGGAAAACCTCAGTGGGAAGAGGTATGCTTCCATACTTACCCCAGAAATGTTACATGCTGATACTTATTTAAGATGTTTCCCACTGATACCAGATTTCTAATTGCTAAACATAGAAGGAATTATAAATTTTCTTGAAAACCATTGTTACACACAGATCTGCCTTCATTTGGGTGCCAGTTTGAGTAAGCTTCTTGAAGCATCCAATGACTCTTTTTGGAGAACAGGATGGGTTTATGCTAGGGTGCAACAACGTTTATCCTTTATTTATAATGGTTTGTTGCTTCTCTCTCTCTCTCTCTCTCTCTCTCTCTGTATATGTCTCTCTCTGTATTTGTATGCGTACTTCTTATGTTATTGTGAGATGGAAAGAGTAGCTAGGGATACCCTTGGGAGGTGGGGATGAGGGATGGTAAAGAAAATAGTGAACAGCTAATTAAGGCCTTAAGGTTTTTCATAATATGCACCTTGTCCTTGTTTCAACATTAGCAATTCTTGTCCTTGTGGTTTGTCGATAACTCTACGAAAATTTTAAAAATTAATTGCACTTTAGCACTTGAATTATTATTTCCACGAAAATCTTGTACTTTTCACTGATGGTACTATAAGGACAAACTATACGAGGCTTTTTGTAACTAAGCCACAAGTAAAAGACTTGACCATAGAATCATGAATTCTGCTCTGACATTTGAAATGTAAGAGAAGTTTTTTGATTGGCTATATCTGTGCTGCAGGTCAAGTTGTTTTAGACACACCCTTACCTCTAAAGAGACATAAAAATTGCAGGATCTTGAGCATCAAACCTGTTGCAGTGACTTCATCTGAGAGAACTCAGTTTATAGTCAAGGGCTTCAACATTTTCCGGCCTACCACCAGGTGTTTTGATTTTCTCTGGCACTTGAATTTGTTGTTTTGCCTGAAAATTGAGGATTCAATTTCTCTTTTTTGTTTTAAAAGTATTTGCTGTTCTCTCTATGAAAATGGGAGAAAAACAGACTAGGTTTCTTTGTAGAAATTTTTTTAATAGTTAGGTTACTATGCAATTAAGTCAATCTACCTCTGATTTCAGGTTACTCTGTGCTCTAGAAGGAAAATATCTGGTTCAGGAAACTTCTTATGACCTGATGGATGGTGTGGAAGCAATCAATGAGCACGACAAGCTTCAATGCTTGAGCTTTCCTTGTTCTATACCGAACATAACTGGAAGAGGCTTCATTGAGGTGCTGTCGTTGTTCTCTTCTTTTTCATGATGTTTCTGTCATTGTGCTTTCTTTCTGTGAGCCACATGGACGGTTCTTCATTAAAGTTTTCTATCTCGTGATTTAACATTTTACTGTTATTCACGTGTTACACAATACACAGTACATTTGAGTAGTTCTTTCAGTCTGAATTGTTTTTCTGGGGTCCAATTCCTACTATTTTGTGGTGTGTAAAAGGCTAAAAGCTCAATCAGGGAGTAAATTATGAGTTTTCTTTGTTAACTTTCTAGGTTTGAGGGCAGAATTAGTTTGTGGATGATCATTTGAGGGACATTTGGGTTGTTTTCCCTGGTGTTTATGCCTTTGAACCTATGGTTTAAATTGCCTTGAATTCCTCCATCAATCCATCTTGAAAGAGCAGGTTTCTTGTTTATAACTAGCATAATTTCAATGCGTCCCCCCTTCCCCCCTCCTCTCTTGATGTGTGATTATTGCCCATTTACCATTTATCACCACATACGAAAACTTGTTCACAGACCCTGTGTGTTCTAAATAAAATACCCATAGCTTAATTTTCAACCGCTGAAAATAACTATCCACCTACAGTCATAGAAGAGGCTTATTAATTTTTATGAATGGGTGAGGAAGACAAATATAGGAGAGTGCTAAGACACAAACACACACAATACATATTGATATATTGGACACTATCATAACCTAAATGATTAGAATTAATCAATTAGATGATAGGTCGTCACCATATATTAACCACTTATATTATTCATTCCCAATCAATATAGGATTATTCTTAACACTCTTCCTCAAGTGACAATTGGGAATGAACATCCAATTGTTACTTGGACTAGAAACTGGGCCGGCTGGGACTGGACATCCAGCTCAGGAAACTAGGAAAGAAATTCAAACACTCCCCCTGAAACGCAACGGGAGGAAGACAAATATAGGAGTGTGTTAAGAACACAAACACACACAACACATATTGGTATATTGGGTACTATCATAACTTAAATGACTAGAACTAGCCAATTAGATGATAGACTCTCACCGTATATTAACTACTTACATTATTCATTCTTAATCAATATGAGATTATTCTTAACTAAACATCTAAAATAGTAAACAAGAAATAAAGGTTACCATCACTTCCTTTTTTTTTTTTTAATGCATGTACGTGTGTTATTGTGTATCTTTTTTTAGAATTTTGGTTATTGTTTCCTGTCAGGTTGAGGACCATTATCTTAGCAGCAGCTTCTTTCCATTTATAGTGGCGGAGCAAGAAGTGTGTTCAGAGGTCTGTGTGCTGGAGGAAGCAATTGAGGTCACGGAGACTGCTGATGACATGCATAAAAATCCTGAGAGAATAGAAGCCAAGAATCAAGCACTGGACTTTATACATGAAATGGGTTGGCTTCTACATAGAAGTCACTTGAAGTTTAGGTTGGGTCACTTGGATCCCAACTCAAATCTTTTTCCTTTTAAAGAGTACAAGTGGCTTATAGAATTCTCCATGGATCATGATTGGTGTGCTGTGGTGAAGAAACTCCTGGCCATAATGTTTGATGGAACAGTAGATAAAGGAGAGCATTTATCGATTGAGCTTGCGTTGTTAGATATGGGTCTGCTCCATCGAGCTGTGCGGAGAAATTGCAGACCTATGGTGGAATTGCTATTAAAATATGTCCCAGATAAACAATTTGGTAGATCAGGAGTGGAGCAAAAGCAAGAGGATGATGGAGGCTATAACAACTTCATATTTAAGCCTGATGTTGTTGGACCAGCTGGCTTGACTCCTCTTCATGTTGCAGCTAGTAGAGATGGCTCTGAGAATGTGTTGGATGCCTTAACAGATGATCCTGGATTGGTATCTACTTTTCTGTGTTTTTCCTAATGCATCCTGTTGTTTTGCAATAAATCTTTTTCCACTCTTCTTTTGGGCTTTTCTTTTGCACTGCTAATGTTGGTGTGCCTTGTCCAGTTGGGAATTGAAGCATGGAGGACAGCTCGTGACAGTACAGGTTTGACACCTAATGATTATGCATGCCTGCGGGGGTATTACTCTTACATCCATCTAATCCAGAGGAAAATCAGTAAGAAACAAGAAAATGGGCATGTGGTTCTTGATATTCCTAGAACACTTGTAGATTGCAGCACAAAATCGAAAGAGGGGCTTCAATCATCGAAAGTTGCTGGCTTGGAAATTGGGAAGATGGAGATTAACGCAATGGAGCGGCATTGCAAGTTATGTGTACAGAAGCTGGCTTTTGGCCGAACAAGAACATCACTGGTGTACAGGCCAGCAATGCTGTCGATGGTGACTATTGCTGCTGTGTGTGTGTGTGTGGCTCTGCTCTTCAAGAGTTCTCCTGAAGTTCTATATGTGTTCCAACCCTTCAGGTGGGAGTTGTTGAAGTATGGGTCAAGTTGAGGTACATCTGTGTATTTAATTTTCCCAGCAATAATAGTATAGGTGAGACTATTTTATTTTTTTACCTAGAAAAATAAGTTAGAAGCCCTAATGATGTGTATGAATTTATAAGTTAGTGGGAAGTCTAATGTATATTTATTTAAAAAAAAATAGTTCATTAATTAATAATATAGGAAAAAAAAATTATTCTGCGAGGTATTTTGGAGAATTGAGTGAAAACTAATGAGTTTCTTCTTTAAAAGAATCACTGAGAGTTGTATTATAATGTAAAAGATTAGAAATTCAATCATAGCATATTTTTCTTTTTTAAAATTATATATGTAAAAAAAAAAAAAAACTCCTTAAATCGAGTCAACACATTCATCCGATAAAGTTGTTAAAATAGTTACACATGTTTTCAATAATAAAATCCTATCTATATTTTCATAGCAATTATAATTGGATGGGGACATATATCCGGCAAGTTTTTTTTCCACGGATGTGAAGGTAGAAAAATCTCAATTTTTTTTTTTTTTTTGAAAATGAAAAATCTCGAATTCAATAAAAATATATTTTTGTTTTTTTGGGAACTGACCTCTTTATAAAAAGAAAAAGGAAAAAAAAAAAACAAAGTAATACTCTCTCCGTCTCAAAAAAAAATTATCCATTATTCTTTTTTAGAATGTCTCAAAATATTTGTCCACTTTAAAAATATTTATCATTTTAGATAATTAAAATATGTAATATTTATTGAAATATGTAATACTTATGTATTTTCAAAATTAATAAAAAAATAGTAATAAATGAGTATAAGTAGAAAGATATAATAAAATTTATGAGAAATTATTAGGTAAGATAAGAGTATTCTTTTTCTACTCACATAAAAAATGAACTCATGTGTAGCTGAAATGTAAACACACCAATGTGATTTCACTTTTCATGTGAATAAAAGGAGCATATTTCTACCGTACCTAATAATTTCTCAAAATTTATAAGTTGACAAGTTGACAAATAGTTAATATTATTTTCTTAAAATGTGTGAAAAAAAAAAGACAATTTTTTTTTGACGAAGAAAGTAGACTAATAATAAATTAATAGCTAAGGGCAAAATAGTCAGCTCAACAAAAGGCCATGGACGAAGATGCCATTTTGCAGATTGTGAATAATATCGAGTCCGTCAGAGACCGAGAGCAGTGTCCGAGCAATGGAAATGTCTCTCTCTTTCTCATCTTCGCTGCTTCCTTCTTCTCTTCCTCATAACAACATCACTAACACCAAATCCCAAACCCATCAACCAAAACAGATTCGATGTGCATATTCTGCTACTACACCAGCTAAGAAGAAGCACTGGAAGCGGGGTGAATTCCCTGGAATTACTGAAAATTCTGCCCCCAGGAGAGTCCCAATCAAGAATATCAAAAAGAAATTGGACAACAAGAGCAAAGCCAAGGCCTGGGTCAACACTGTCACTGAAGCCTTGTCCGATCTTATCCTCAAGAAGCAGTGGCTTCAAGCACTCGAGGTTACCCATCTCTTTTCTTCCCTTTTTAAACCTTTCTTTTACCATTTTATGAACTTTCACTCTTCTAATTTGACAACTGGGTAATTTGGATATGTAGGTGTTTGAGATGCTAAGAGGACAACCCTTCTATCACCCAAAAGAAGGAACTTACATGAAACTCCTGGTTATGTTGGGGAAATCTGGCCAGGCTCACCGTGCCCACCAACTTTTCGATGAAATGGTCGAAGAAGGATTGGAACCTACAGCTGAACTTTACACTGCATTGCTGGCAGCTTATTGCCGCAACAATCTCATTGATGAGGCATTCTCCATTCTTCACCAAATGAAGACTCTCCCTCGTTGCCAGCCTGACGTTTTCACCTATAGCACCTTACTCAAGGTTTGCGTGGATGCTTCAAGATTTGAGGTGGTTGAGGCTTTATATCAAGAAATGGATGAAAGATTGATTACTCCAAATACAGTCACACAGAATATAGTTTTAAGCGGATATGGGAAGGCTGGGATGTATGACCAGATGGAGAAAGTGCTATCTGGGATGTTGGAGAGCACAGAGTGCAAACCTGATGTTTGGACAATGAACATCATCCTCAGTGTGTTTGGTAACAAGGGTCAGATTGATCCCATGGAGAGATGGTATGAGAAGTTTCGCAATTTCGGAATTGAACCAGAAACTCGTACTTTCAATATTTTGATTGGTGCTTATGGAAAGAAAAGGATGTATGATAAGATGTCATCGGTAATGGAGTACATGCGTAAGCTTCAGTTTCCTTGGACAACCTCAACTTACAATAATGTGATTGAAGTTTTTGCTGAGGTGGGGGATGTCAAACACATGGAGTACACGTTTGATCAGATGCGAGCAGAGGGCATGAAAGCAGACACCAAAACTTTTTGTTGCCTTATTAATGGATATGCCAATGCTGGTCTCTTTCATAAGGTAATTAGCTGTGTTCAGTTGGCTACAAAGTTTGAAATACCTGAGAATACCACGTTCTATAATGCAGTTATTTCTGCATGTGCAAAGGCAGAGGATTTGATTGAGATGGAGAGAGTTTTTAAGCGAATGAAAGATAATCAATGCCAACCAGATACCAGAACCTACTGTATCATGGCAGAGGCATACAAAAAGGTAGGTATGAATGACAAGATCTATTATTTGGAGCAGGAGAAACGGGGGATATCGCCAATGGCCTTATAAGTGAATAGATCTCTATTGGAGCACATCATTTCTGACTGGGAACTTGTAGCATAATTTCTAATTTCACTTCCCTTTGATTCTTGAATTCTGGGTTAAATTTTGGTTGCTAGATGGAAACCATTGGGTGCCATGCAGGTTTCTCATGTCTTTTAAATTGCTTCAATCAATCTTTTTATGCATATATAATGTACAACATTGAAGTGATCAAGAAGATAAGTGACGCTGAGGACATTTTTTTTTTCTGGGATTACTTTTTTGTTTATTTATTATTACTGAACATGAAATCGCCTCTTCTTTTTAATCAACTATAAACCAATAATAATAATAATAATTTGAGCATGTCCTAAAACTAAAAGTCCTATCCTTGCCTATCCTTGACAACATGTATTACAGTGCGCTCTAACATGACAACATGCATTACAATACACTCTAACATGCCCATTCTAATCTATAGGATTGCAGGAAGGGGGAGTTTTTACTTTTATTTTGCACGACTAATGGATCTTTTAATCGAGGTGTAAACCCATAAGAAATAAACATTATTTGGCAAAAAAAGAAAAGAAACAAACATTGAGAACTTAGTAAATAGGTATCCTATCATCACTTAGCAAATTAATGTAATGAACCATTAACAAGAAAATTTAAAAAGAGCAGCAGCCTTGTACTTGATGAACACTCCAACAAAACTCGGAGCCTTAATAATATACACCATTGGCAGGCCTAAGAAACAAATTCTCCACATTTCAATGTATTACTACATGTCTTTCAATTTCTCTAATGAATCTCTACCAAGAATATATCTATCCAGTAAGGCAGTAACAATTGTATGGATTGAAACAAAAAGCAGAAAAGATTTATCAATTCAATTTCAATTAGGGAAATGTTAGGACCCTGGGAATTGCTAGCAATCAAGCAAATTATATCAAATGTATACAATAAAAGATCAATAATTTTTATATTAACTATGTAATCCTTGGGGCTTTACAAAAAGAGCATAAAAGTTTCCTGCTACATCAATCTAAGTTGATCAAAGCAACTATATTTCCTGGCTTAGTTACACCACAAACATTTCATTCACAACTAGTTAGACGTACATAAACTATATATACTTACCAAAAAAGATCAAAAGATGCTGTATTCAAAAGCACATATCTAGATATTTGAGGAATATTAGCTTCACCTTGTCATATTTCTCCATTTATCTTTTAAATTAACCTGCAAAATTAATATTTTTAAAAAAAAGTTAAATTTCATCATTAACACAAAAATTTTACAAACTAGGCAAAAAAAAAGGTGCACAAGTACTAAGAATATTACCTCAGTCCTGTCTGCAAATATGCTTCGTTTGGATTTCAAAATGAATTTCCAATTCCCTTGACCGAACCTAGATCAAAGGAGAGAATTGCTGAAAAATCATACAAAATAATAATAATAAAAAAAAAAACAACAAAAGAAAAAGAAAAGAAAATCTGATATCAATATAAAAAGAAGAAGAAGGAAAAATAAAGTTTAAGCAATCACAAATCCTGAAGTTAAATAAAAGTTTATATTGTATCCCATACTTATCCACTCCAGCTCTCAAAGCATCTTCCTCTTCCACAGTCCACTTCTTTTTTTTCTTAATAAACTTTGAAGCTTCACAATTCTTCAGCGGAGACATTTTTCTTTTCTCTGAGCTGTCTAGGAGAATCGTCTGATTGGTTCTTGCTTTTGGCGAGTCATTAATGGAATCATGCCACTGTAAGGTTTTTAGTGCAATAAAGTAGAATTAAACAAAAATAAGATCAATAAAATTTGAAGTACAAATATAAAGTGAACATAATGTCAAAGATAATAACATATTTGTTGTCAACATGAAGATGCATAGGTTTTTACTTTTAACAAATGAAACCAGAAAAGAATCAGCTAGACAGAAAAAGAGAGAGAGGGAAGGATTTAATAGGATCAGTTGTTCTTTCAGTTTAACTGTCACTCTCATTTGCAGTAAATTTTAGAAGAAACTAAATCTGTATGCCACTAAACAAATATAAACATGGCTACCTTTTTTTTTCTTTCCAAAACTACGTCTACATACAGGGACAGACACAGGTATGGTCCAAGGGCGGCATTGGACCCCTGCAATTTTTGAAACTTATAAGGATTATAATAGTAATTTAAAAAAAAATTCAAATATTACAAATATAGATAGTTTTGACCCTCCTAAAATTTTTAAAGTTTTAGAATTATAATATTATTTTTTAAAAATGTCTGTCTTAGCTTTTTTATTCTACTCACTAATAATTATCTCATTTTGTCATTGAATTAACCATTTATTCCAAAAACAATATTTAAAAGTTTTAAAGTAAATACTTCACATTTATAGTTTGTATATATTTTTTTTGCTGGATTTATTTTAGTTTTCTTTGATTTCTTGTTATATTATATTATATTCTATAATATTAACATTATTGAATTTTATTTATACTATTTGCTCGCTACTCATATTATCAAAATAAAATTAATAAACAAATTAGTTTAAGAAAACCCCAAAAAAAAAAAAAAGATAAAAAAAAAATTTTCCTCATTTATGTAAATAGTGCTTCTCAATTATTTTTGTAATTATTTAGTGTTTGTCCCTAATCAGTTATGTAATTTTAGTTAGACAAATTTTTATGAGGTAAAATTTAAATTTATAAGATAATCAATGAAAGTTTTGAACGATTTATTGTACTTTTTTAATTGGACCCCCTAAATAAATTTTATGCGTCCGTCATTGTCTACATACACATGTATCATCTAGTGGAATGGAAAATTGGCTCCATTTATGATATAATTTGAAGATAAAAATAGTATATCAAATAAATGAAAAAATCATACCTCAAAGGTCTGAGCAGTACTATTGTGCCCCATTAAACTAGGCTTTATAATATCGTTTTCAAGCCTTAATGTGGATGGACTGGCAGCATCTACATTTTTTTCATTCTGTTTTTCTAACAAATTCTCCTTGTTTAAGTCTTTTCTTGCTGTCTCAACTATTACAGTATCAGCTACATGTAAAGCACTGGGGAGAGGGTCATCCACGGCTGCTTGCGACTCCAAAGAACTGGACTTAAGTGCTTCTTGTGTTTGCTTCACTACAGGAGTAGGCAGAGTATTGTCTTTGCTAGAACCTATCTCTAAGTCCAGTTCATTGCAATCAGTTATCCGAGCAGGTCCCTTTGAGCGCCTAAGGGCAGCAACATGCTTATGATTATGGAGCACACTCTTCCTTTGAATTTCTAGATAAAACAGGGGAAATTAAATAAAAGTGGAAATTAACAACCAAACTTTTGTCTACATAATCAACAATAACAGTCATAATTAAAAAGAACAAGTTAATAATATCTATGATACAAACATTAGGGGAAACTAAAAAAATCTCTCAATTGGAAAAACACAAAAAGAAGATTTATAATTTATAAAGAAAAGCTACCTTTAGCTCTTGTAACAGAAATTTCCTCATTTGAATGGTTGTCAGTTACCTCTCTCTCAGGCCTTGCTTCTTTCTTCTCCTTTTCTTTGGCCTCCCTCTCAACCCTAGCAACCAATTGAAGAAACGGAGGCCCCATTGTGGCCATTGCCTCAACCACATAATTTCCAGTGAGAATCAAAGCATCATTTCGTGTATTCCGTTCCTTGAATGTGTTTAACACATTGGAATCGAGGAGCGACCCTTCAATATCCTCTTTGCACTTCCTTAACTCAGGTGTAACCAAATGGCTCTTCTTAACCATCTCTAATTTGTGAATCCTATCTCGCCAAATCCTCTTCACAGCCTCCAAATACTTAGCTTGGCAATCATAGTGTAGATTTCCCCAAATGTACTTGACAGTACACTCCACGGCCACAGAGCAATAGGCGAGTTTCATTGAGTCCAAGATTTTGATATGGTTGCTACGGTCGAGTTGTTCAATAATTTCGAGAGATTCGAGGCTTGCTTCGGAGACGGAGCCATCAGTGATTTGGGAATCGATGGACCTCAAAAGTATGGTTTTCTTCAAGCGAAGATTGTTGTTGTCGAGAGGGATATGAGGATTTGTAAGGAATTTGTTAATTAAAGCATCTGGTAGTTGTCTTCGTCGCAAAAGCAGCTCTATGATCCAGGAAATGATATCTTGGTCCATTTTCTTCATATTGTTTGTGTTTGACTTTGAATCCAAATCCCTAACCATTCCAATTCAGTGTCATTTAAATTGTACCATACACGATTCTGAATGTTTGGGCTTCTTTGGAGCCCAAAAGGAAGCTTATAGTCCAGTCTAGTCCACTACTTGAAAGCCCATTTTGCAAATATTAGACAAGAAATTAACTTTATATTACAGATTAGAAAGAGGCTCATCGGATCAGACTATTAAATTAAAACTCTAAAATAATAAGCCATCACCAGTTTTTTTTGGAGGTGAGCTACTCCTAAAAAGTCAAATTCTACCTGCAATTTATATATATTAATAATTTGGTTTTCGTTAATAAAAAAAAAAAAAAAAAGAAGATAAAATTCTAATTATTTGTTTCATATGATGGAGATAAATTCGCATTTAGCAAGTCAAACGGAAGAAATAAAATATTCCTATACAGACTAGCACTGAATGTATCTTGCTTTTGCCCCTTACTAGTATAATAGTTTTCATTTTTCAAGATGATTGAGATTGGCAAACATTATTAGATGTATTAATATGTATTTAAGGAGTGATTGGAACTTTATATGTCTTATAGAAGCAGCATGCTTAGCGGCCCTTTGCTTGCTTGCTTGCTGCAACAAACAAATAATGTAATGTATGACGCAATTCATTGCCTCATCAACCTTCCCTCAATCTTCCTAAACTTTTAATATATATATATATATATATATACATATGTCTCAGTGTCTGTGTGTATAGTAGAGCAATGGCTCAGCTGGAAGGCCCTGAAGAGATAGAGTCATTCAGGATTGAGCTTGCAGAGTTAGGAAGAAGCATAAGATCATCCTTTAGAAGTCATGTGTCGAGTTTTCGCAGCATTTCCTCTGCTGTTTCTGACCAACATAGTCATGCAGATGAAGAAAATGAAGAAATTGAGTTGCAATGGGCTGCTGTTGAGAGATTACCCACCTTCAGACGGATCACCACTGCTTTATTTCAGGACGACCAAACAAATGGAGATGCTAATAATAAAGGGAAGAGAATTGTTGATGTTACACAACTCGGAGCTCAGCAGAGGCATATGTTCGTAGACAAGCTTATCAAACACATTGAACATGATAATTTGAGATTGCTCCACAAACTTAGAAAAAGGATTCACAAGTAACCTTTCCTACCTCTTTCTCTCTAATCTCATTACTATTAAAAACTGAATATTTTAACATTTTCCAGAGTTGGTGTAGAGTTGCCCACTGTGGAAGTCAGATATAGAAATCTTTGTGTTCAAGCAGACTGTAAAGTGGTTCATGGCAGGCCTCTCCCCACTCTTTGGAACACTGCTAAGAATATACTTTCTGTATGTAACACCAATTCATACTTTTTCATTTTTCTTCTCTTTTATAAAAGTGAAAATTAAAAATCTTCTGCTAATTATGTGCTAACTCCACTTAAGCTGTGTGCTTGTGTTTGTCACAGGAGTTTGTGAATGTGCCATGGTCCAAGCAACAAGCTAAGATTAACATCCTAAAAGATGTCAGTGGCATTATTAAGCCAAGAAGGTATCCTTTGTTTAGTAAATTTGAATTTCTTGTGAAGTTTTAACATGCTGAACTAGCATATTTATACCAAAGGCTATTTCATTTTTCATTTGTTGCAGGATGACTTTATTGCTTGGCCCTCCTGGCTGTGGAAAAACCACATTGTTGTTGGCGCTCTCTGGGAAATTGACCCATTCTCTTAAGGTTTCTTTACTGTAAATAACATAATATTAAAGGGCAGAGAACAAAATTACTAAAAAAAAAAAAAAATGTGTTGTTTAATTGAACAGGTTACTGGGGAAATATCTTACAATGGTTACAGATTGGAAGAGTTTGTTCCTCAGAAAACCTCAGCTTACATAAGCCAATATGATCTGCACATCCCTGAGATGACTGTTAGGGAAACCATTGATTTTTCTGCTCAATTTCAGGGCATAGGAAGCAGGGCTGGTAATTAAGCATTTTTTTTTTTTTTATCTTAGTTAAAATTCTTAACTTAAACATCTTTCTTCTTTCTTGATCAATGGTAATTTGTTTTTCTTCTTGCATAAAAGAGATAATGAAAGAAGTTAGTAGAAGGGAGAAGCAGGCGGGGATAGTCCCAGATCCTGAGATCGATGCTTACATGAAGGTCCCTACCTTAAAAAGGCTTATACTTGGCAACACAATTTTCTTCACTCACCAATCCAATGACCTCTATTTTTGGATTTGGGCTGTGTCCTGCCCTATGATTTTCTCTGTTTCATTGGTGTAACTGTAACTGAAATTTCTTATGGCAGGCAGTTTCAGTTGAAGGACTGAAAAGTAACCTTCAGACAGACTACATTTTGAAGGTATTTAATTATTTTATAGATCATTCTCTTTACTTTTTGTTGCAACATGGTTTGTCTTGATATATTTTCTTTACTTTCAGATTCTGGGACTTGATATTTGTTCTGACACAATGGTTGGAGATGTCATGAGAAGAGGTATCTCTGGTGGTCAGAAGAAAAGATTGACTACAGGTAGTATATGTGTTAGAAAAGAAACTTGTCTAGTTTCGAGTGCTTATCTTGATGCTATGCTGAATATAAGTAATTTTGCAACTCTGGTTCTGTTTGCAGGGGAGATGATTGTAGGACCTACCAGAGCACTCTTCATGGATGAAATATCAAATGGCTTAGACAGTTCCACCACTTTCCAGATAGTAACTTGTCTGCAGCATCTGGTGCATATCACTGATGCTACTGCATTGATTTCACTTCTTCAGCCAGCACCAGAGACCTTCGATCTCTTTGATGATGTCATTCTTATGGCCGAAGGGAAGATTGTTTATCATGGCCCACGTTCTGCCATTTGCAAATTCTTTGAGGATTGTGGGTTCAAGTGCCCTGAAAGAAAAGGTGTTGCTGACTTCCTTCAAGAGGTAGGGTTTTTTAAGTTCAATCTCCATTTCTAATTAACTACAGAAGAGGAGCTCTCTTACCATTTTATTTTGCTCCAGGTTATCTCCAGAAAAGATCAAGCACAATATTGGTGCCACACAGAACAACCTTACAGTTATGTTTCTGTTGACCAGTTTATTAAGAAATTCAAGGAATGTCATCTTGGCCAGAAGCTAAATGAGGAGCTCTCAAAGCCATTTGATAAATCTAAAAGCCACAAGAGTGCTTTATCCTTTAGAAAATACTCATTACCAAAATGGGAACTGTTTAAAGCTTGCACGAGGAGGGAATTTCTTCTAATGAAGAGGAATTCTTTTATTTATGTGTTCAAAACTACACAGGTAGCTTTCTTAATTTATGTTTGCATATAAAATCATCTGATTCTAAAAGCATCTCTTAATTCTGTCACTTTTGCAGCTAGTGATCATTGCTGCAATAACAATGACTGTTTTGCTACGCACTAGATTGGCTGTGGATGTGCTCCATGCAAATGATTATATGGGTGCTATATTCTATGCACTTCTTCTATTACTAGTTGATGGATTTCCAGAGTTGCAGATGACTGTTTCGAGACTTGCTGTTTTCTATAAACAGAAAGAACTGTGCTTTTACCCTGCTTGGGCCTATGTCATCCCTACTACTATTCTTAAAGTTCCAGTTTCATTCTTGGAATCTTTTGTTTGGACATCTCTCACTTACTATGTTATTGGTTTCAGCCCTGAGGCCGGAAGGTGAGTCCCAGGTGTGGAGTTTTAAAAAATAAAAAGATTATGTTCATAAAATGTTGTGCAGTGTCACTTAAAGCGCATTTTGTTGTGTTCCTCAGGTTCTTCCGCCAGCTTCTTCTACTCTTTGTGATACACCTAACGTCAATATCCATGTTTCGCCTTATTGCCTCAATCTTCCAAACTATGGTTGCTTCAACAACAATTGGCAGTCTCTTTATAGTGATTAATTTACTATTTGGTGGCTTTGTAATCCCCAAACGTAAGTTTTCTTATAGCTCTTCTCTTTTAACCATAAATATTTTCAAGACAATTTTGCTCAACTGTTAGTTTGGATGCAGCCTCTATGCCTGCTTGGTTGAGCTGGGGATTTTGGATTTCCCCATTGACATATGGAGAGATAGGATTGTGTGTGAACGAGTTTCTTGCTCCTCGGTGGGAAAAGGTAACATTTAACTTCTCAACTAATGCACACTGCACAACAGCAAGTGTGAGTATAACTAGTTATTTCTTGCTATAAATTTCATTTCCTTTTTTAACTTTTTACACAGATTGTGTCTGCCAACACAACCATAGGACAGCAAACACTAGAAAGCCGTGGATTAAACTATCATGGTTACTTTTACTGGATATCTGTTGGTGCCTTAATAGGGCTTACAGTGCTTTTCAACATTGGTTTTACTATGGCATTAACCTTCTTGAAACGTAATTCATCTTCCTTTGCTTGGTAGGCTAGATTCTAAATAACAATTTATAATGTGTCCATGCTAACTGAACTATTGGTACTCATGCAGCTCCTGGAAGATCTCGTGCTATTATTTCTTATGATAAGTACCATCAAATGCAGGGAAAAGTAGATGACAAAGATATCAGACTCACTAATGCTAATTATATACTTAATACAGGACCTAAAAAGGGTGAGGATGTTTTCATTTTTAGTTAGTCTATTTTTGGTATCTATTACATTCTTTTTTTTTTAATGGGTTCCACTAACTGATTTTGCAGGAAGAATGGTTTTGCCTTTTGAGCCCCTTACTATAACATTTCAGGATCTGCAGTACTATGTTGACACCCCTTTGGTAATCATCATGATAAATTAATATTGTTTTTTTTTTTTTTTAATTCTGAGTAGTCATCAAGTATAGGAAGAAACGCTTCAAGTATCATCCTTTCTGTCATAGGAAATGAGAAAACGAGGTTTTGCACAGAAGAAGCTTCAGCTTCTTTCTGACATTACTGGTGCATTCAAACCTGGTGTTCTTACTGCATTGATGGGTGTTAGTGGAGCTGGAAAAACAACTCTTATGGATGTTCTTTGTGGAAGGAAAACGGGTGGTAGCATCGAAGGAGAGATTAGAATTGGCGGATACCTAAAGGTTCAGGATGCATTTGCAAGAATATCAGGTTACTGTGAACAAACTGACATACATTCCCCACAAATTACTGTAGAAGAATCAGTGGCATATTCTGCCTGGTTGCGGCTCCCATCAGAGATTGATCCAAAAACTAAATCTGTATGATATCTTTTTTTTTTCAAAGCTCAAGTAATAATTCTGACCTATACCTAATATTAAGATTGAATTGAGCTGTTGTATATTTTCTCTCAGGAGTTTGTTAATGAAGTCCTTGAAACTATTGAGCTTGATGGAATTAAAGACTCTCTAGTAGGCTTGCCAGGAATCAGTGGCTTGTCAACTGAGCAGCGTAAACGACTGACTATAGCTGTGGAGCTTGTTGCCAATCCATCTATCATATTTATGGATGAGCCCACTACAGGTTTAGATGCAAGAGCAGCTGCAATTGTTATGAGAGCAGTGAAGAATATAGTTGAAACAGGGAGAACAGTTGTTTGCACCATCCACCAGCCAAGTATTGATATCTTTGAGGCATTTGATGAGGTAAGTTCTTAATATGCTCTTCTGCACAACATATATAAATTCATATAAATTTCAGTTTAATGCATCTGATTCTCTTGCAGTTGATTATGTTGAAAATTGGAGGACGCATTATTTATTCTGGGCCACTAGACCAGCAGTCAAGCAAGATCATTGAATATTTTGAGGTCAGTTGTCCTACAAAGTTTTTGCTATTGCTTTTTTACACCGTTGTCTTTCAGATGCAATATTTCTGCTTGCTGACAAAACTATTTATATTTCAATCTTGCCATTTCTTTGATTTTTTCTTGCATAGAATGTTCCTGGGGTGCCAAAGATTAAGGACAACTATAATCCAGCAACATGGATGTTAGAGGTTACATCTAAATCTGCAGAAGCTGAACTCGGAGTAGATTTTGGACAAATTTACCAAGAGTCTACCTTGTACAAGTGCGTGCTAAGCAAACTACTTTGTATTCCTTAAAACGATCACGAGTGATGAAAACTCTCTTGCTCTTTGACTGCAGGGAGAACAGAGAATTGGTTAAGCAACTGAGTTCACCAGCTCCTGGTTCAAAGGAATTGCATTTTCCTACCCGTTTTCCACAAAACAGTTGGGAGCAATTCAAAGCTTGTTTATGGAAACATCACTTGTCATATTGGAGAAGTCCTTCATATAACCTGACTCGCATTATTTATATGATTGCTGCATCCATCCTATTTGGCGCACTGTTTTGGCAGCATGGAAAGAAAATGTTAGCCAATACATTCTCATTTCTTATTTATTTTTCATGCACCACGAAATTGAAGTCTTAAATCTTCTTTCTTTTTTTTTTTTTTAATTTTCCATGAAAATACATCAGCTTTAATACAACCATATTCCTAAAATTGAACTGGCTTCCCTTTTCCCTTTTCCCTTTTCTATTTCCATTGATTGAAAATCTCATTTTTATGAAGATATTTCATTTAAAAAAATTCACATGTGCTGTACATTCAAATCATTTGCTAAATGCTTAAGATTTTTTAGTTGTAAGGGTGTGTTACCATGAAAATACATTACTATTATTATTATTTTTGCAGAAACAACCAGCAAGACCTGTTCATTGTGCTTGGATCAATGTACACTGCAGTAATCTTCTTCGGAATAAACAATTGCTCAACAGTCTTACCATATGTTGCGACAGAACGGACTGTTCTGTACCGGGAAAGATATGCAGGAATGTATTCTCCATGGGCATATTCATTTGCACAGGTTAAGATCTTTTATAGAAACTGGTCTAATTTCATTTCTGACAAGTTTTCAAGAATGTCATTCTGACTAGTTTTATTAACTGAATGAATTTTTTACATGGAAAAAAAGTTAAGTTCAGAAGAAAATTTATGTAATTTGCAGAAATTGGATTTTGTAAATTTTTATTTTTTTTTGCCAATATTCATACTTGTTTAATTGTTTCAGTAACTCAGTTTTTGGTTTTGTAGGTGATAGTGGAGGTGCCATACTTGTTCATTGTAGCCATTATTTACGTTGTCATCACATATCCTATGGTTGGTTATTCCATGTCTGCCTACAAGATATTCTGGGCATTCTATGCCATGTTCTGTTCATTGCTATGTTTCAACTACCTGGGAATGCTGCTTATATCATTGACACCAAACATTCAAGTGGCTTCAATTTTGGCTTCGTCTGTATACACAATGTTGATTTTGTTCTCTGGATTCATTGTGCCAAGACCAGTAAGCTTTCAAAATCTTTGAGCTCATTTTCATTTATATTATTTCTAAGGCGAATTCTATCGGCTTCAATACAGAAAACTAAGTGAATAACGATGCTTTTTACTTGTTGCAGCGTATCCCAAAGTGGTGGCTTTGGCTGTATTATATTACTCCCACATCTTGGGTACTAAATGGTATGCTCACCTCACAATTTGGAGATATAAACAAAGAAATATCGGCGTTCGGTGAGACCAAAACGGTTGCTGTTTTTCTGGAAGATTACTTTGGCTTTCACCACAATTTTTTGGATATTGTTGGTGCTGTACTTGTCATATTCCCTTTTGTCTTTGCTTCTCTCTTTGCATATTTTATAGGAAAACTCAACTTCCAAAGAAGGTAAATATTATATTGATGTATCAAAATATTTGGATATTGCAATTATCTTATCCAGATTTTATAGAAAAGCTCTAAGTAAAAATGTTGTTTTATTTGATTATATTTGAGTTATCAAACAAATTTTGGCAAAAGTAGCTATAAAGATAGACCGGGGACCTCAGAGATTTGGAATAGCCCGTAAGACAATGAGATAGCAACCCAATACAAGATTTGCAAAATTTATATACAGGCTCAAGTAATTAGAAACTAAGATGCAATTATGCAAAATGATTAACATTTTAGCATAACAGTATCTTTTTATTTCCCTTCACTTCCTGCTGTATGATCGAGTCATTTTTTCTCCAAAGTCTAGAAATTCAAACATGAAGTATCTTGCTGCTGCATGACCATATAAAACAATTTATGCCTTTTGTTCTTGCTTCTTTTATATTTTCCCCCTTTACCTCCTTTGGAAATTTAACTTGCCTATGCAATATGAGAAAAGAGATGCAAAAACGACTGGGAAAGCAATGAGAACAATCGCCACTAGTCCCAAATGATCATACCAAAAACCATAATAATCCTGCAGGAAGGAACTGACTGTCTTGAGCTCTCCAAATATGAATATCTGTTTGTCCACATCTCCATACTGTGATGTGAGAAGGCCATTTAGAGACCATGATGTGGGGCAAAGAAAATAGCACCAAATCCACCACTTAGGAATTTTCTGTGCACAAAGATAAAATCCTCAGAATATTTATGGCAAGAGGTTGTGGCATCTCCTAAGAAAGTAGGTTAATTCTTCTCTACACATTATCGTTGGTGAGTAGGATATGCATATCAGTTTAAAAATTTTTTCTTCCAATAAAAAGTTAGACTAAAACTAAATTAGATTAAAACTTAACCTTCAGTATATCTATTTAAACATGAGAATCGGAGACTTACCTTTCCTGGCATAAGGAAGCCTGAGAACAGATTTAATATAGTGTAGACTGCAGAGGCCAATATGGAAGCTACCTCTACATTTGGGGTCAGTGAAACTAGCAGCATGCCCAGATACACAAAATATAGTAATGTGCAGAAAGTTGCATAGAAGTTCCAAAAGACTTTGTAAGCTGACCAGTAGTATCCTATTGTTGGATATGTGATAGCCACATACACGATAGCTTGCAATATTACATAAGGTATTTCAATAGCCACCTACAACACAGAAGACTTGTATTATCATTTATGAAACATCAAGACATTAAACAATTTAGGCTATGAAAACTGAACAATACTTCAACATGATGTATGGGTAGGTTGTGGAACCTGTGCAAATGAATAGGTCCATGGGGAGTACATTCCAGCAAATTTTTCACGGTACAACACAGTTCGCTCAGTTGCCACATATGGTATGATTGTTGAACAATTGTTTACGCCTAGGAAAATAACAGCAGTGTACATCGATCCAAGTATATTGATCAAATCTTGTTCATTGTCTCTTCAAGAATGGAAGGGAAAAAAAAAACTGTCAGCTCTTGAAGTCAATTCATGCCACTTTTCTGATCTCGATTTGCGGAAATATAGACTTACATTTTCTGCCCCTTCTGCCAAAAGGCTACTGCAAACAGCAGTGACGCAACAATCATAAAGATGAAGCGTATCAAGTTGTATTTAGGACTTCTCCAATAGGAGAGGCGTTGCTTCCATAAGCATGCCATAAACTGCATCCAGCTGGTCTGTGGAAAAGGAGTGGAAAATTG
Organism: Vernicia montana; assembly: GCA_949750685.1. Lineage (NCBI taxonomy): Eukaryota > Viridiplantae > Streptophyta > Magnoliopsida > Malpighiales > Euphorbiaceae > Vernicia > Vernicia montana. The sequence goes on along the minus strand of CATKHJ010782076.1, from coordinate 18,472 downwards.
CAGGTCTTTTGAACCTCTTGGTGGTTCACTTAGTTGTTTTACCAACTCAAAAGTCTCCCTAGCATCAAAAGAAAAGTATGGAGATAATTACAAATTATTAACTAGAATATGGCGCTTGTCATGTAAAAACCTTCCGGAAAAAAAATCTTGCTATGAAATTTCCTTGGAATTTACTTTCCAGATAATAAGAGTGAAATATATATACTCACTCGTACTGAGGCGATTCCTTATAAATTTTGGCAAAATCTAAACCAAGTTCTGCTTCCATTGATGCAGAAGTAACTTCCAACATCCAAGTTGCTGGATTATAATTATTTTTTATCTTTGGCACACCTGAAATACCCTGCTTAGAAGATGTTAATGTCAATATCTTGTATCAACTTTGCATACAAGTTGAGAAGTCTGAAAGCACCGACAAAGAAAAGGTGAGGCATCAATCATCCAGTCAATCTTTAACAAATTCGGTTTCTTTCAAGTTTCTATATGTCCTCTTATGTACTGATAAAAGTATTGGAGAACTCTCCAATAATTGCCAAAACTACCAGAACTAAGAGAAAAAACTGGGCAGGGACTCTTGAGAAATGACACCAAAGGCCTTAAGGTATAACTTAGACATTCTTGAGGTTGGCTAATCAGCATATCCAAAACTGAGATTCTAAACTATATTTAAGTAACTTTTGGTAAAACTGGAGGAACAGTTTGATGCTAAGTAGTACTTTTATAAATTATATATTCATTTAACTCTAAGTATTGGCTGAGAACTTGAGTAGAATCAACTCCTATATGAACTAAACTTAGCAACTCTTATCAGTTTAATGTCCACTGCATCTGTTTTCTGTTTTTCCAAAAAAGGCCAATTGTAGCATCTTTGACTATCCATATAAACATCAAGGGAGCAACATGATGATAAAGAAAAGGAAAAACAATAAAAGAGAATGATTGCTAAAACTATAAGTTTATTTTCTTGTAAAGAACTTTAGGGCTGTCACTGTGACCATACCTCAAAATATTCAATCAGTTTATTTGAATGGTGACCCAGCATTCCAGTATAAATAATCTGCCCTCCCCTTTTCATTAGAATCAACTGCACATGACCATATATCATTTAATGATACGATTGAGAAAAACAATAAATAAAAGTCTAAATGTCAAAAGCTATTGTATCCTGTGCTTCTCTTGAAAAATGGTATTACTTATACTACCTCATCAAAGGCCTCAAAGACATCAATACTTGGCTGGTGGATGGTGCAAACTGTTGTCCTTCCTGTGGCAACTACATTTTTCACTGCACGCATGACAATAGCAGCTGCTCTGGCATCTAAACCTGATGTTGGTTCATCCATAAATATTATTGATGGATTAGAAACGAGCTCCACTGCAATTGTTAGCCTTTTACGCTGTTCAGTAGACAGGCCACTTTGGCCAGGAATTCCTACTAAAGAATCTTTTATGTTATCTAATTCAATTGTTTCAATGACTTCTTCTACAAATCTCTGCATGATAGACAAGTAGGTACAGCTAATGAGCACATTAGTAATTTAATGTTTAGTTGAGATGAATTATATTGTATTGTTCATATTTGCGAAGAGCATAACATACAGCTTTCGTGTCTGCATCAATCTCTGGTGGTAATCGCAGCCAAGCTGAGTAAACCACTGATTCTTCTACAGTAATCTGTGGAGAATGTATATCATTCTGTTCACAGTAACCTGATATTCTTGAAAATGTTTTCTGGACTTTCGGATACCCTCCTATTCTTATCTCTCCTTCAATGATTCCTCCAGTTTTCCTTCCAGACAGAACATCCATGAGAGTTGTTTTCCCTGCTCCGCTGATTCCCATCAGTGCTGTAAGTACTCCAGGCCTAAATGCTCCCGTAATATCACAAAGTAGTTGAAGTTTCTTCTCAGTGAAACCATGCTTTCTCATTTCCTGTGTAATACACCTCATTAAATTCTTCTTTCAAGGTACAAAATACTAAGAATTGCCCATGAACTACAGCTTCACTTACTGGGGGTGTATCAACAAAATACTGCACATCCTTAAATGCCATTGTTAGCTGCTCAAATGGCAGAACCATACTCCCTATATAACCAACTGCATGTTATTTACATGAAATTTAATGGAACTTTTTGTTCGTTATTCTGAAACTGGATTAACAAACACTTCCATCTTACCAGTTTTTCTAGTTTCTAGCTTCTTCTGTGGAAAAATAGTAGGAGTTGACTCACTATCTTTTTGTGCGCTACTCTTGTGATCTTCTCTTTCTTGAAGTTGAGAAAGATTCTTCTTTGAAATAATAGCTCTAGACATCTTTGGAGCTGGATTTGGTGGCAGTCTTACAGCTAAATTAACGTTCATTTATTTGACTAATAAATATTTATTCATGTTTTGTTGATTGAAAAGGAGTTACTTACGTTTCAAGTGAGTCAAGGCTAAGACAAATCCAAGATCAAAAAGTATTGTGAAACCAAGCAATGCCCCAAGTGATATCCAATAGAAGTAGCCATCAAAATTTAAACCATGTCTAATGAGAACCTCCCTTCCAATGGTGGTGTTTCCTTTCGATATCTACAAATGAGAATCAAACACTGCTATTAGTATATCCATGAAACTTATCAACGAACCAATGCATTATTTCATTCAGAGTGCACCTTTTCCCAACGTGGAGCAAGGAATTCATTTAGTGATATACCAATTTCTCCATATGTCATGGGAGAAATCCAGAATATCCACCTCAAACAAGAGGGTAAAGATGCTGCAAACAAAACTCTTATAAGTAGTCTAATTAAATCAGCCCCTCAAGTAAGAATAAAAACAAGTCATGAACAAACTAACTTCTGGTTTGACCCTTGGGTTAATGGTAAAGCATTAATGGACAGATTCCCTTCTATTGATATTAGGGAGTCTGAAATTTGGGCTAGGACATTGGTAGCTGAAGTATGGAGGAGGGGGGTCTGGGTGTTACCTGACCCTACCAATGAGATAACTGATGAGGCTTGGAGGTTGGTTAAGCAACTTAATGTGACTTTATAGGACAGGCAGCCTGATTCTATTTCCTGGACTCTCACAAAAAATGGCAATTATTCAATAGCATCTGCATGGGAGGTGCTGAGACCTAGGGATTGTAAGGTTACATGGTGGAAAGTAGTTTGGGGAGCTGGTCATGTGCCTAGGTATAGTTTCATACTCTGGTTGGCTCTCAGGAACAGGTTAGCTGTGAAAAGCAGAGTGGTGAAATGGGGTGGGAGGATTCAGGACGGTTGTCCCATGTGTGATGCACATACTGAAACCTGTTGAGCATTTATTCTTTAATTGCTCTTTCTCTCATGAGGTTTGGACTGAGGTGCTACGATGGTGTGGTATATCTAGAGGGGTCCTTCAATGGAGGAGGGAAATCAGCTGGTTTTCTAGGAAAACAGGTGGGAAATTTAAGCGGGCAAAATTTCGCAAAGTGGCTTTCTCTGCTACTGTGTACTATCCTTGGCAGGAAAGGAATGCAGTGGTTTTTGCATCTGCAGTAAAAGACAAAGATAGGGTGCTTTGAAGGATAAAACTGGCTTTATGTACCAAGTTTGCTGTGCAAAGCCATTTTATTTTTGCAGTGCATTGAGAATTGTTTGCTATTCTGTGATTTGGTTTGCTGCAGATTTGATTGGCTCATGGGTTGCCTGTTTGGGTGGTTTTGATGGGGTTGAGGTTGCAGTTATATTGTTTATAGGGTTGTGTTGGAGATTGGTTTTTTATTTGTTGATTTTGTTTGTTGTGTGGTTTTGTTTTGATTGCTTTCTCTTAGTGTTTCTGCGTCTGTAGCTGCTGTGTTGTGTTTCTGCAGTTCTGTTCTTTGGTGTCTTGTTGTACATAGCATTCTTTGGAAATAAAAGTAATTTTTTCCAAAAAAAAAAAAAAAAAAAAGGTCATGAACTCAGCTTACGTCGTGGAATAATGAAGCCTCCAAACAAGAACATTATAACTAAGATCACTGAACCAACAGTTGTTGCAAGTACCATAGTTTGGAAAATGGAGGCAATGAATCGACACAGGGATGTTGATGCTAGATGAAGAGCAAACAGCAAAAAGAACTGGAAGAAAAACCTATAACCCACCAGTAGATTATGAATTATGAAGTGTTACAGATAGAAAAGCAACTGTTGAGCATTTCTAACGTCTAGTGGGATTATAAGCAGTCTTACCTTCTTACTTCGGGACTATATCCTATGACATAGTAAGTTATACCTGTCCAAAGAATAGAATCAAGCAACGAAAATGGAATCTTTATGATAGAGGCTGGAATGGAATAAGCCCATGCTGGGTACAAGTAGAATGATCTTTGTTTGTAAACTACAGGGAGTCTAATTATAGTCAAGGACAGCTCTGCAACTCCATTGGTGAAGAGTCGGACAAGTGCATAGTACATAGAACCCATCAAGTAATTTGCACTGATTAAGTCCACAGCCATCTCAGTGCGGATAAACACTGTCATTGTCATAAATGCAGTGAAGACAAGCTGTTGAAGGAATTCAAAGGGTATAAATTATTATAACTAGTTGACAGTTAAGCTATAGAAGCACTGCAAAATGTAGTCATTCGAGTAAATACTAACTTGTCCTGTTTTGAAAATGTATACAAATGTGTTCCTTCTCATGAGAAGCAGCTCCCTAGCCATACAAGCTTTGAATAATTCCCATTTTCTCAAGGAGTAGATGCTAAATGATAATGCACTATCAAGACACTGGGATTTATCGTATGACTTTGAGAGCTCCTCATCTAGTTTCTCTCCTAGATAACTTGCTCTGAACATCTGAGAGAATTGATCTACTGAAACATAACTATAAGGAAGGTCAGTCCTGCACCAGTATTGCTCTTGATCCTTCTTTGAGATTACCTGTAAATGGTTCGAATAATCAAGACAGTTGATTAAGATACAAAGAGTAGGGAAAAATAAAACAGGTTCCCACACCTCTTGAAGAAAGTCTGCAGCACCCTTTCTTTGTGGGCACTTGAAACCACAGTCCTCGAAAAATTGAAGTGCATGATTGCAAGGACCATGGTAAACAATCGTCCCCTCAGCCATCAATATTACATCATCAAAAAGATTAAAGGTTTCAGGTGCTGGCTGAAGAAGTGAAATTAATGCAGTTGAATCTGTTAAGTGTACTAATTGCTGAAGGCATGTAACTATCTGAAAGGTTGTAGAGCTGTCTAATCCAGTTGATATTTCGTCCATAAATAGAGCTTTTGTGGGACCAACAATCATCTCTCCTGCCACATGAAATCGCCATGATAAGTCTGTGCCAAGAATTCCCATTTCCCAGTGTTCCTTTGTAGCTTGAGGATGAATGTCTGAGATTAGCAGAATAAAAAGCAAAACAAGATGTCTTTTTACCATTACCTGTTGTTAGCCTTTTCTTTTGGCCTCCTGAAATGCCTCTTCTCAATGCACTACCAACCATTATATCAGCACAGATGTCCAGCCCAAGGATCTAAGAGTGTATTTGGTGTCATTATATAAAAAGAAAACTTACATGAAGTATTTACATTATACATGCTGGTCCAGCTCGAAGAATAGTTACCTTCAAAATATAGTCAGTCTGGAGATTTCTCCTCTGTCCTTTAGTTGAAATTGCCTGCATGAATTATGTTCTTCTCTAAATACCATCTAACGGATTAACGAAAACTGTTAATCTAGAGTTTACCTACAGTCTACACATGATTACCTTCATGTAGGTGTCCACATCTGGATCTGGGACAATTCCTGCTTCTTTTTCTCTTCTGCTAACCTCCATCATGATGTCTTTATAGCCAAGAATAGAATCAAATAGAGCCTTAAGAGGTATTGATATAATTCCATAATTATGCCAATAATAGGTAATTGGAGCAAAAAAAAAAAAAAAAAAAAAAAATACCTGCTCTGCTTCCAACACCCTGGCACTGAGCAGAAAAGTCAATAGTTTCCCTCACAGTAATCTCAGGTATGTGCAGGTCATATTGACTTATGTAGGCTGATGTTTTCTGAGGAACAAACTCATCTAGCTTGTAACCGTTATAGGAAATTTCCCCTTTGACCTGTAAGAAAGATTTGTTAAGGTCCTCTTTTTTAGAGATCGTGATAATGAATAATTGGAAATCATGAAAATGCATCAATTGTCATTCAAGATATTCAAGCTACTAACTTTGAGAGATTGATCAAGTTTTCCTGAAAGAGCCAATAACAAGGTGGTTTTTCCACATCCAGGAGGACCAAGAAGAAGAGTAAGCCTGCACATCAGACCTTCCATCAGCAACATTTCTAATTTTTAATTTATATTTTTTATCTTCTTCTTTAGTGGTTACCATGCCCCGTGCTGTCTAATAAGCATAAATCTGTATTACCTTGATGGTTTGATGATGCCACTAACATCTTTTAGAATGCGTATCTTGGTTTCATGTGGCTTGCTCCTGACAATCTTTGTGAAAAGCTGTTCAAGTCATAGATACATTCGTTAATTTATTTTTTTTTTCTTTTTGGACAGAACTTGCACTGATTTTCTTGTGAAGATACAAATGCTTTAGAACACATTCTATTTTTTTCCTGAACAATGGTAATAAGTGTGAGAAAATTAACAATGCCTGCAAATTTCAAATGTAGAAAGTTTACTTACTGATAAGAAGCTGACAACAGAATTCCATAGCGTGGGGAGAGGCTTCCCCTGAACTATCTCACACACTGCTTCCACAGACAGATTATTATACCTCACCTCCACAGTAGGTAATTTCACATTCACTCTGCAATATAGTCATTTGTTAAATCAATAACACGAAGTAGCTGCAGTAACTAGTCCTGTCGCTGTTCCTGGCTCCAAGAGGAACACATCCAAAGAAATATACATATATCCTTGCAAGTATTATAGAAGCTATTTAACAATCAAAAGTAGTAATATATAATTAAATAATATCAAAAGATGAGTCTGATATGAAAAAGAGCTACTTGCCATAAGTTGAGAAACTGAAATACCTATCAATCCTGTCTCTTAGCTTCTGCAGCAACCGGAGATTATCATTCTCTATATGCTTTATGAGCTTGCGGATGAAGAAATTCCTTTCAACTGCCCCGAGTTTAGTAACATCAGTGACCCTCTTTCCTTCAACATCTTTTCCATTGCTTCCTTCACTGTCATGATTAATATCAAAGAGGGAAGTTTTAAGCCTTTTAAAGGTTGGTAATCTCTCGATAGCAGCCCACTGCAACTGAATTTCCTCATCCTCCTCCATAATCAAATTATCTGCATCCATATCATGACTTGGAGGGCGTTGTTGAAATGATGAATGAGTGTTTCCTTCCATTTGAATTGGTCAGGACTTCAATAAGCTTGTGTAAATATGATACTACTTAGCAACACACAGCAACCATTAATTTAGTTGAATAGTGAAGTGCACTACACAGAGTCTCATTTTATAGTGCTGGCAAGATACATGTTTCATACCATCTTTTTAGCTAAAGTGATCTCATGATCACAAGTTATTATGATGTGAGCAACTATGGAATGCATGCGCTACACATGAAAATAACACTTAAATTTAATTTAGGATTCATGTAAAATGAACTCTACATAAATATAAGAGAAAGTGCTAAATCGATAATGTCTCAACATGACATTAGCATAATGACAAGAAGAACTTTCATTGATACAAGGTTTGATGTCCTGAATTATTAGAAAAGCAGTAAGCAGAAAACCACTATCCTCAACAGTAAAAAGAACAAAAGGACACAGCAGATAAACCTTTTAAAATCTAATTGACATACACAGTGACGGAACCACAGCAAAGGTGAGGGGCCTTGACAATTTTTTTTTTTTTTTTTTTTTTTAATTACTTATTAGTATTCTTATATAAATAATTTTTGGCCCCCATTTAAAATTAAAAAAATTTGGACCCTATAATAGCTCAAAAACAAATAAATTAAAGGCCCAACCAAAAAATATTTAAGCCCAAAATTATTTTTAGCCCCACCACTTTTGAGTAGCTTCTTAAACACACCAATCAAATAAATAAGGGTTTTTTACACAAACACTCCAAAAAGACAAAATATTCTCATACATGTCTTTTCTTTTCTTTTTTTTTTTTTCAAAAATACACTTATTAAATTTTTTATTTTAAAAATATCTCACATATCAAAGATATATCATAAGTATACAAAAAAATATATATATATTTTTGAAAACCTAAAAAGATAAGAGGGTATTTTTTAAAAAAAAGTTAAAAAAATTATATTTAGTGTAATTTCCTCGATAAACAATGCTTCACCTCACTTCCTTTTTTCCGTTTCCTCATCATCTGTTGCAATTTTATTTTATTTTTTTTCAAGTTCTCTTCTTCACATCAGTCACATGCTTTTGTTGCTGTCATTTATTAAGTTTGATATATTTGGGGTCCTTACAAGAAATCAAGGTGAACTAGTAAGTGATTTACTTTTATTATTCGATTAGATTTTCTTTTTTCTTTTTTTCTTTTCTTTTTTGGTTAAATTTTTTATGGCTTATGGTTTCATTTAGGGGTGAGCAAAACCGAATTGAAATAAAAAAATTCAACCGAATCGAACCGATTGGTTTGATTTGATTTGGTCTTCTTACTTCGGTTCAGTTCAATTTGAAAATTTTAAAATCGAATTGAATTTTGATTCGGTTTTTTCCAAAAAACTTCGGTTAAAACCGAACCAACTGAACTTTTTTTTTATATCATTCAAAATATATATTAAAATATATTTATATTATATATGTTTATTAAATATATATAATACCTCCCTTGTATTGATGAAATTATTTAGGTATTAAATATAATATTGTATATATTTTTTAAATATATATAATAATATAATTTTTTTTAGGTATTAAACATATATAATTAATGAAATTTGAATATAAATTTAAGGAAAAAAATAGAAGGCCAAAAAAAAAATCAACCAACCGAACGAACCAAATTTTTTCGTTCGGTTCAGTTTGATTTTCATTATAAGTTTGGTTTAGTTCGATTTTTAAAAATATGCTTTTCGATTTTTTGGTTCAACCGACTTTTACTCTCCCTAGTTCCATTACTTAAATAACCATTATTTATAAGTCAAACCAATAATGTATGTTTGATTTTTAATCCTTTTAATAATTTTTATTATTATTTTTAGGGAAAATAATATATAAGTGGTGGAGTAATTGAAGGTCTAAAGATTTTACATTTAAATTGAACAAATATTTCTTTTTCCTTTTCAATGAAATATCCACTATGCATGCCTTAACAATATAATAAAGGGTAGAATTGCTTAAAGAGATAATTAGTTTCAAACCATCAAACGTTGATTAAAAGCTACATAAATTTATTGCTCTTTCTTTTACTTGATTGTGATTTATTTTCTCTTTTAATCTTCAATTATAGGTTATTGATTGGTGATCATTAAAGTAGATTTTTGTGGGGCATATTTGGAGGAGGTTTAAAACTTGAACTCTAGCTTCTTGATAATTTTAGGTATGTGAATCAATAATTACATAAATACTTCTTGATAATTATAGGCATATATATGTACCACTGAGCCTGGATGGTGGCTCCCAGAGAGCTTGGGTGGTAGTCTATCTAGAGCGTCGTTCGTTATTTTGATTTATTATGAATAATAATAATAATAATAATATATATATTAAATGGGACCCTTCAACATAGAGGGCCCACATTTGAAATTAAAAAAAAAAAGTGAAAAGAAAAGTTAGCAGCACCGAATTTCGATGCCAACCTTTGAAATTAAAGCATGAATATTGAACAAGTGGAATTGGCTTACTCTTTGGTAGTTGCATGAGTTTGCCTATAAATAGGCAAACTCATGCAACAAAAATTAATGCATAGAGAGAAAGAAAGAAAAGCAAGAGAAATTTTCTGAAAAATAAAAATATTGTGAGAGTGTTTTTATTATTTTTAGGAAATAGTTCCTAAAAGGAGAGTGACAAAATAGTGAGAAAAATACTTTATGGTATTTTTGGAAAACACTGTGAGTGTTACTATTTTGGATTTATCTCATTTAATATTATATTGCCTCTATATTTAATCTGGAGAAAACTCTCTTGTACCTACTATTTGTAATAGTGAAAGTTTTATTCGGAATTTGTCCCATGGACGTAACTCAAAATTAAGGGTGAATCACGTTAAATTACTGGTGTTATTTTTTATTGATTTATTATTTCGTATTTTTCTAGTAATTTATTTTGCTGCGCCCAACAAATAGTATCAGAGTCACTTAGTAATCCCATTAAAATTCTTAGTATGTTCTGTGGTTGCAATATAGACTAATCTTCCACATCAGAAAAGATTTCATTGGGACTGAGGCAGAACTGCTGTCCCGAGAAGTATCATATTTTGAGAAAAAAATATACTGCATGGAAAAAAAATACGATGAATTTTTTGGTGTAATCTGTTTCAAAAACGGGTGTAAAAATTAGAAATTTGATGAATAGTAACTACGCAAAAAAAATTTGCATGTTACTATTACAATTACAAAAAACAATAGTAACATACAGTAGCAGGGTACTATTCATATGGTACTATTTAAGGGTATTGTTCATACAGTACTATTTAAGGATACTATTCATACGGTACTGTTCACGAGTACTATTTATCAAATAAGTTTTTATGTAGACTGCAAGTTATGGAGGCAAAGACAAGTAAAATGATCAACTTAAATGGCACAAATTACCACATATGGAGAAATTTTTTTTGCATGTTACTACAACTAAACCCGACGACAAATCAGAAGAAGAATGAGCGTTTGAGCATGAGCAAGTGTGTGGTTTCATCAGACAGTTTGTCGAAGATAATGTCTACAACCACATCTGCAATGAGACTCACGCATGAACTTTATGGAATAAGCTTGAGGAGCTGTATGCTTCTAAAATCAGAAATAATAAATTATTTTACTTGATAAAATTGATGCAAGTAAAATATAGAGAAGGCACGTCTGTTGCAGATCACCTTAATGAAATGCAAAGGATAGTTGATCAGTTGTCGGGAATGGGCATAAAGTTTGACAATGAAGTGCTTGCTCTTATTGTGTTAGCTTATCTACCAGAGTCATGGGAGACTTTGAAGATATCCATTACCAATTCAGCACCTAACGGTATTGTAAATATGAAGGTTGTTAAAAGTGGCATTCTGAATGAAGAGATGAGATGGAGATCACATAATTCAACCTCTTCTTCACAACCAGATGTTCTGGTTACAGAATCCAGAGGGAGAAGCCAGTATAGGGGTTCAAACTCCATAGACAATAGCAGAGGAAAGTAAAATAAATATGCTAATGTTAAGTGCCATCATTGCAAAAAGAAGGGGCACATCAAGAGATTCTACCGACAGTTCAAAAAAGAGAAGAACAAAGGCAATGAGAAAAAGCAGAACGATAGCAGTGATGATGAACAAACAAATGTCATTGATGAACTCCACATTGTTTATGATGAGGATATTGTCAATCTTATATCCCATGATACCAGTTAGGTGATTGACAGTGGTGCTTCCATTCACACTACATCTCGGAAAGAATTCTTCTCATTTTACACACCGGGAGATTTTGGTGTTGTTTAAATGGGAAATGGGAAATGATAACTTATCAAGAGTTATTGGTAGAGGAGATGTTTGCATGGAGACAGAGAATGGCATAAGATTAATCCTCAGAAATGTGAGGCATATTTCAGATATGCGGCTGAATTTGATTTCAGTAGGTAGACTTGATGACGAAGGTTTCTACAACACCTTCGTGAATGGTCGATGGAAACTCACTAAAAGTTCCTTGGTGGTGGCCGGAGGTAAAAAGTACTCATCACTATATGTGATGAATACAAAGCTCTCCAGCAATAGTGTAAATGCTCTAGAGAAAGATGATGTTGTTGAGTTGTGGCATAGAAGATTCGGTCACATGAGCGAGAAGGGGATGACCTATCTAGTCAGGAAGAATGTGCTATATGGAATGAAGCAGGTGCATTTAGAAAAATGCGCAAATTGTTTGGCAGGAAAGTAAAACAGAGTTGTTTTCAAAAATTCTGCTCCTTCCATAATGAAGAACGTGTTGGATCTGATACATTCAAATTTGTGTGGACCAATGCTAAAGTCACTTGGTGGTGCTCAGTACTTTGTGACTTTCATTGATGATCATTCTCGGAAGACATGGGTTTATACCTTGAAGACAAAAGATCAGGTGTTAGATGTCTTCAAGCAGTTCCATGCCTCAATTGAGAGAAAAACTGGGAAGAAGTTGAAGTGCATCCAAACATATAATGGTGGAGAGTACACTGGACCATTTGATGCTTACTATAAAGAGCATGGTATTCAGCATCAGACAACACCTCTGAAGATACCACAATTGAATAGCATAGCTGAGAGGATGAATAGAACTTTGATGGAGAGAGTCAGATGTTTACTTTCATATGCAAAGTTACCTAAGATATTTTGGGGTGAAGCTCTGCAGACAGTTGCATATGTGTTAAATCGCTCATCATGTGTCCCTCTTAAGAATGATATTTCGGAGAAAGCTTGGTTAGGAAAGGATGTTTCCTATGATCATCTGCGGGTATTTGGCTGCAAAGCCTTTGTGCATATTCCTAAAAATGAGAGATCCAAGCTTAATGCTAAGACACGACAGTATATATTTATTGGCTATAGTCAAGATCAATTTGGCTATAGATTTTATGATTCGGTTCAAAAGAAGCTTGTCAGGAGTGTGATGCTGTGTTTGTTGAGAACCAGACTATTGAAGATATTAACAAGATGGTTAAGGATGTTTCTAACTCCAATGGTGACTCAACAAATTTGGAATTAGTTCCTCCAACAACGGTGCAGAGAGAAGTTGGAGATGAAACTCATGATGCTCAACCTGAGATAAATGATGCTCCCATTGAAGATGACTCGGATGATGACAATGATGATGAAGTTCATCATCAACCACCAGCACCTGTGATTTTCCTAGTTCCGTTGAAGAAAAGTGATAGAATAAGACAACCTTCTATCAGAAATGGATGATGAACAAAAGCAGAAATGGATTGAAGCCATGCAAAATAAGATGAAGTCCTTGCATGAGAATAAAAATTTTAAGCTGGTGAACTTGCCTAAAGGCAAAAAAGCTTTGAAAAATAAATGGGGGTTCAGAATCAAGCATGAAGAACACAGTTCCCATCGAAAATTCAAAACCAGATTGGTTGTTAAAGAGTTCAACCAAAGAAAAGGCATTGATTTTGATGAGATATTTTTACCTGTTGTGAAAATGACATCCATTCGTACTGTGCTGGGGATAGCAGCAAGTCTTGATCTAGAGATCTAGCAAATGGATGTGAAAATTGTCTTCCTACATAGTGATTTGGAGGAGGAGATATACATAGAGCAACCAGAGGGTTTCAAAAAAAAAGGAAAAGAGGACTATGTTTGTAGATTGAAGAAAAACCTTTACGGCTTGAAACAGACACCGAGACAATGGTACAAAAAGTTTGAGTCAGTTATGAGGAGCAGGGCTATAAGAAGACTACTTCAGACCATTGTGTTTTTGTGAAGAAATTCTCTGATAATGATTTCATTATTTTATTGCTCTATGTGGATGATATGCTGATTGTTAGCTGGAATGTTTCCAGAATCAACAGCTTGAAAAAGCAGCTGAGTAAGTCTTTTGCCATGAAAGACTTAGGGCCAGCAAAACAAATTCTTGACATGCAGATTATCAGAGACAGAGACTCCAAGAAGACATGGTTGTCACATGAGAAGTACACTGAGACAGTACTTTAGAGATTTAATATGGACAATGCAAAAGCGATTAATTGTTTTCTTGCTAATCACTTTAGATTAAGTTCTGAACAAAACCCTTCTACAAACGAGAAGAAATGAATAAGATTCTTTATGCTTTAGCAATTGGAAGTTTGATGTATGTCATGGTGAGTACACGGCCTGATATTGCTCACTCGGTTGGAGTAGTAAGTCGGTTCCTTTCAAACCCTGGTAAGGAACATTAGGCTGCAGTAAAATGGATTTTCAGGTATTTTCATAGTACTTCCAAAGTATGCTTATGTTTTAGAGAGGACAAGCCTGTGCTAGTTGGCTACACAGATGCAGATATGGCTAGCAATGTAGATTCAAGAAAGTTTACATCTAGTTACCTGATTACATTTGTAGGGGGAGCAGTATCATGGCAATCAAAGCTACAGAAGTGTGTTGCACTGTCAACTACTAAAGCAGAGTTTATAGCAGCAATTGAAGCTTGTAAAGAATTGTTGTGGATGAAGAAGTTCTTAAATGAACTTGGTGTGCAGCAAGACAGATATCAGTTGTTTTGTGATAGCCATAGTGTTATTCACCTTGGGAAGAATTCCTTCTTTCATTCAAGATCAAAGCATATTGATGTGAGATATCACTGGATCAGGGATGTACTGGAGAAGAAGCTACTACGACTTAAGAAAATCCATACGGATGAAAATGGATTAGATATGTTGACAAAAGTTCTACCTAGGGAGAAGTTCAAGTTCTGTCGATCAGCTACAGAAATGGTGGAGCCCTCCATGTAGTCGAGTGGGAGAGATTTGTTATGTGAGACCCTCTGACATGGAGGGCCCACATTTGAAATAATAAAATAAAAAAAAAAAGGTGAAAAGAAAAGTCAGCAGCACCGAATTTTGGTACCAACCTTTGAAATTAAAGCATGAATATTGGAATTGGCTTACTCTTTGGTAGTTATATGAGTTTGCCTATAAATAGGCAAACTCATACAACAAGAATTAATGCATAGAAAGAAAGAAAGAAAAGTCAGAGAAGTTCTCTGAAGAATAAAAATATTGTAAGAGTGTTTTTATTATTTTTAGGAAATAGTTCCTAAAAGGGGGTGATAAAATAGTGAGAAAAATACTTTAAGGTATTTTTCGGAAACACTGTGAGTGTTACTATTTTGAGTTTATCTCATTTAATATTGTATTACCTCTAGATTTAATATGAAAAAGACTCTCTTGTACCTACTATTTGTAATAGTGAAAATTTTATTCGGAATTTGTCCTGTAGATATAGCCCAAAATTAAGGGTGAATCACGTTAAATTGCTGGTGTTATTTTTTTATTGATTTATTATTCCGTATTTTTCTAGTAATTTATTCCGTTGTGCCCAACAATATATATATGGGCAAATTACTATGCAGTCCCTGAGGTTTGATCAAATTAACGATTTTGTCCCTCTAGTTTGCCAAACTAATGAATTCGTCCCTGAAGTTTTGGTCCGTCCAACTAATTTGTCCTTCCGTCTAAATTTGTCAGTTTTTCAGTTAAAATCAATAAAAAAAATTAATATTTTTATACTTTTAATACAATCGATTGTCTGATATACCCTTGGATCAGATTATAAAAAAATAACTAAACTCTACAATTGTTTACCTCCCTAATTTCCCTCAATCTACATTGATTTCCCTCTCTTTTTTCCATCCTTTGAAATTTTTCCTCATTTACTTTTAAATTTTTCATCTAACCCAATATCCAAATTAATTAACACCTAATTAATTAATTAATCATTGAATTTCATCAAATATTAATTAATTAAAAAAATTAATTAAATATAAAAAAAACATACTGGGATTTTCTTAAATTTTATTTAAAAAATTAATTAAATATGGGAAATTTTTTTTTTGGAATTTTCTTAAATTTTAATTAAAAAATTAATTAAATATAAAGAAAGAAAACCTACGGAGATTTTCTTAAATTTTAATTAAAAAAATTAATTAAATATAAAAAAAAAAAAAAAAAAAGAAAACCTACGGAGATTTTATTAAATTTTAATTAAAAAAATAATTAAATATGAAAAAAAAAAAAAAGAAAATCTACTGGGATTTTCTTAAATTTTAATTAAAAAAATAATTAAATATAAAAAAATACTGAGATTTTCTTAAATTTTAATTAAAAAGATTAATTAAATATGATAAAAAAAAAGAAAATCTAATGGGATTTTCTTAAATTTTAATTAAAAAAATTAATTAAATATAAAAAAAAACCTACTCAAATTTTCTTAAATTTTAATTAAAAATTAATTAAAATGAAAAAAAAATTACTAGTATTTTCTTAAATTTTAATTAAAAAATTAATTAAATATAAAAAAAGAAAATTTACTGGGATTTCTTAAATTTTAATTAAAAAATTAATTAAATATAAAGAAAAAAGAAAACCTATTAATTAAAAGTATAAAATATTAATTTTTTTTATTGATTTTAACGGAAAAAACTGAAAATTTTAGATGGAATGACCAATTAGTTGAACGGACTAAAATTTTAGGGACGAATTCATTAGTTTGGCAAACTAGAGGGACGAAATCGTTAATTTAGTTAAATCTCAGGGACTGCATAGTAATTTACCCTATATATATATATATATATATATATATATATATATATATATATATATATATATATATATATATATTTTATCTATCTATTTCATAGGTTGTTTATTGTGAATTAATTGAATATATAAATTTTTATTCGCATATTGACCGTTGAACTACAATCCTGCGTCTGCCCCTAGACATACAAATGAATTATATTGTATGCTTCTTTTTTCTTTTTTTTTTCATTCTTTAACCTTTCCTGCCTTGTTTTTGACACGCAGAAGATAGATATGTATGCCCCATTCCAAAGACTTTGAAGAGGGAATTAGTGGAGATGGAAATGAAACCAATACTTTATTAATGTGGTGGACTTGATCACCAAAATAAAAGCCCATCAGAAACCAACAAAAGTGAGAAACAAGAAAGAAAGTTAAAGTAATCTTTGTATCTCACCTATAATAAAAAATTTGTAGTAACTTTTCTGTTTGTTCTCATCCTTTCTATCCTTTTTCTGAATTTGTTGTCAAAGTTTTAATTGATGGCTATGATGGGTGTATTTTGAGTGGAAACACATTTCATTTTACAAAAAGCGTGTGAATTCCATAACTTCCTTAGAATTATTTTGCAGAGTTCAGACATATGGGGCCTGCCTCCCAATAAAGACTTGTTTTAGTCTCTCTTGTAGTCTTGTGCTTTTCTTTGTTTGCACTATTATGGATCCATGTGAATTATCAAACCAACTTCAAATTTCCATCCATCTTTTTTTGGCTTTAGATAAAGAAGATTTGATCTAGGACAATGTTAGGATTGAAGGTTTCTGAAATCTATGGAGTTTGTCAAAATTGATAAAATTTTTAATTTTTAATTCCATGGCTTTAAATAATATTTTTTATTTAGTATGAAAAAATAAACTTATAGATTTAAAAGGTACATTTAAAATTGAAATACATTTTTTTTTCCCTCATTAAAATGAAGGAATGATTTTTTTCTTTTTTTTTTTTTTTAATTTCATGGATGAGGGGGTATACACTTGTGACTGGCTTGAGCTGCATAGACTATAAACCACATAATTTGTCGTTAGGCACTAGGCAATAATACTATGGTAATTTGCAAAATACACAGGCACAGGCATAGGCACAGGCACAGGCACATGTAGTGGTGATAATATCATACACGATATAAATCCAACACGAAATTAAAGAGTTTAGATTAAGGGTTATCGTGTTCATATCAATTTCGTGTCGATCCGATTGTGACACAAATAATCGTATTGTGTCGCAGGTTGACCCGTTAACTCAAAAACGACACGTTTAATTTATTAACACATTTGACCTAATATATTTTATGACTTTTAAAATATGTATATATAAATATTACTTTTAATTTTCTTTATAAATTTATATATAATTATATTTTATGTAATAATATAAATTAATAGGGATTAATTTACTAAATTTAATAAATTTTTAAATATTAAAATAAAAAATTAATTAATTTAAAATTTTAAACATATTATTCATGTTGTGTCGTGTTATCCATTAATTAAGTGGATCGTATTTGTATTTATATTTTTAACACGATAAACTAATCATGTTGTGTTCGTATTGATTCTTATCGTGTTAT
The DNA here is from genome assembly GCA_949750685.1 of Vernicia montana. Classification (NCBI taxonomy): domain Eukaryota; kingdom Viridiplantae; phylum Streptophyta; class Magnoliopsida; order Malpighiales; family Euphorbiaceae; genus Vernicia; species Vernicia montana. Next base: position 514 of record CATKHJ010782076.1, on the reverse strand, counting down.
GAATATAAATCAATACGATTCGAATACGATCCACTAGTACGAATTGTCACCCTATCATAGGCCGTGCTATTTTAATCACAACTCACCAGAACACCAAGAGGAAAGTACGGATCAGCTGTAACTGCTTCTGGCGGCCCAACTACTTTTGTACTGGATTAAAATTAGGGAAATTTTCAAAAATAATCTAAAAACAGTAGCAAATATCATTTGTACCGTCTAAAAAACTTTATTTCAAAACTACCATCTACAACTCCATTTATAACATTTGTACAGTCTAGTATTTGGGCTGCTTAGGATCTTTTTAATTTGCTATGGTATTTGGGTTGCTTGACCTTATGCCTAACTGCCAAAACTTTATAGCTTATTATTGATATTTTTTTTTACCTTATCTAAATATAGAGTTATGAATATTGTTGGATTTTTCTTAATTTTTTTTTAATTTATCAAAAAATTAAGATTTGATTAAACAACCTTCATTTGAGTTATATGGTTGTTTTCAAGTAATTCTTTTAAA
>CATKHJ010781810.1:0-11698 GCA_949750685.1 Vernicia montana | reverse complement strand
TCGAGCGCTAGTTGAAGCCATACATTCCAGTCCCACACAGGCCGTCCTTTATCTCTCTGGCGGTGCCTCTCAGGTCTCTCTTTCTCCGACACAAGTGATCATCGGAAAAATTCAACTTTTAACTAATTAATTATTTATTGTGATTAGGCACTTGGTTGGTTGATGTCAGTTCCTGGAGCTACAAATACAGTGCTTGAAGCTGTAGTACCTTACTCTAGAATGTCCATGATTCAATTGCTTGGAAAGGTTCTTTCCATCTCTTTTCTCTTTTCTTTTTCATTTAGATTTTGTTTGTTTGTTTGTTTTATTATGTATTATTTTTTCTGCAGATTCCTACTCATTATTGTAGTCAACAAACAGCAGAGGAAATGGCTTTATTGGCTTACAATCGCGCTCTTAAGCTCTCTAGTCCTGGTAAATTAATTCACTGTAAATAATTTAAATTATCATTAATTCATTGTATAATTTTTAGTATGATTTATTTTATTTTGAATTAATTTGGTTTTTGTAGAACCAAGATTTGAAATCCTCTATACAATGATATTAAGATTTTGATATATGCTTCATTAGCCAGCTTGTTTTTGAATATGGATTTTACAGAAGCTCTAGTCATTGTTTCTAAAGTTATTATTTATATTAAATTTAACATGGGCTTTATTCATCTTTTGAATAGGTTCTCCAGTTCTTGGTGTGGGTTTTACTGGTTCTCTAGCTAGCACGCATGCCAAACTTGGTGACCATAGGTATTGATTACTTTTTCCTTCAGATTTCGCTGTAATTTTCCATTGGTTTGGATTAATTAATATATTTAGAACAGTAAATTTGTTTCCAAGGCACAAAGGTGATGAGTGAAGACAATGATGGTAGACCTAGGATAACTTGTGTTGACGTAGTGAATAAGGATCTTAGTAGCACTAGAGCTATCTATACTATACATGTACCTGGTACCCCTTAACTGAATAGAATGTAGGAAAAAGATCTATATGGACAACCCCAATTTGATTATGATTAATTCAGTTGTGTTGAGTTTCATGTTTATTTACCTTTTTCCAGTTTCCATATGAGACAGAGCATGCTTCTCAATAAATTCCTTTGTTTTCAGAACAAAATTGCTGGACAACATTTTAATGTCTATTGTCTTATCAACTTCATGCTTTATGCTAGTGTCTGGGTTTAGACAGGCTGCTCTTGTTCTAGAATTGTAGTGAAGCTAACTTTTAAAGATGAGTCTTGAGTTTCCAAAAATTCTCATGGAGCTGTTTCCAAAGATCTAATTGTGGAAGTCTGTTAATATGCTACATTTTGAGTTACTCTTGATGTTCTTAACTCCATTTTTTCATTTTTATTTTTAGATTTCACTTGTCGACAAGAACATCTGACCGACTTTGGGAATCTACAGTTACTTTGTCAAAGGTAATTATTGGAATTTTTTGTTCCTTTTTCTTTTTCTTTGAAATTCAAATTTTCATCTTGCAATATTTATAAATACTTGGTTACTAATTTCATCTAGGGCATGCGAACGCGGGAGCAAGAAGATACCGTTTCAAGTCATCTCTTACTCAAGGTATGTATGGATTAGTTTCCTTTCATATTTCTGGTTAAAAGCATGATATCTGCATCTTTTCTGCCCATAATCTATATTGTTCATATGAAGGCGCTAAAACTCCCTAGATTAGCCGGTCAGCTGACATGATGACTATTTGCTGGTCATACTGTCCTTTCGCTTTGTTTCCTTTTATGTCTTTGAAAATTAAATCAAGTTTAACTGTGTATAACAAATTTGCTTCTTGCGATCCTCTACTTTATGTCATTTCCTTTCTAGACTTCTATTATTTATTTATTTTTTTTGCCCTCCTTTTGGTTTCAGGCTATTGCAAATGCATGCAAAGTCCAAGCAACATTTGTTTCTCATTTGACTGAATCTGATGCGTCTGATGAAAATGAAAAACAATTTACTGAAGATCAAGAATTAGAACAACTTATAAATGGGCAAATATGCTTTAAGGTTTATCCATTTTCCAGTGGTATGGTTTGTTCTTTGGTTGAATAACTCCCAATTACACTAACTTTTGTCCATTATTTATTGTAAAATAACTGTTTTGTAGTGTAAAATAAAAATAACTGTTTTGTAGTGTCAAATAAAATAACTGTTTTGTAGTGACACATACATTAAATGAAGAGAGAAAGATAATTCTTTCTGGTTCTTTTAATCCATTGCATGAGGGTCACCTCAAGCTGTTGGAAGTTGCTACTAGGTATATGAGTTTGTTTTCTGACACTTGTGTTTAAGGATTGTTCATTTCTCAAGTCACTCCTCTTTGATGACTCATTTGTATGCAGCATTTGTGGCAATGGGTATCCATGCTTTGAAATCTCAGCAGTCAATGCTGACAAACCTCCTCTGTCAGTATCACAAATCAAAGACCGTGTCAGGCAATTCGAAAAAGTTGGTGAGGCTTACTATTTATATTATTTACCCTTTTTTTGTAGATTACGGATGTTTTGGACATTGAATATTTCTGGGTGGTTGATGCATTTTTTCATATGACTGCATGGATGTGGAAGGATCATTATTTTTAGTGACAATGTGGGGATGGGTGAATTTTTCAGGGAAATGGGAATAATCATGTTTTCAGTTATGATTTGCAGATGGGTGCGTATTTTTTGCATGGAGGTAACAGAATTAGGTGCAATTAAGTGCTCAGAGAACAATATTGAGTTCAAGTCTTAAAGAATGATGTAAAAAATTGTTCATGCTTATTTGAACATATTAAAATTGTCATTGAAATGGCCATATTGCTTCTGATAGGAAGTAGTTCCCTATGACCTAGGGTTACACAGATGAATTAAAGGCTTCCTAAAGAACTGTTTATGCATGTTAGAATGCTGTCAGTGTACTGTACCGCTTGAAACCTGCAAAGTGTATGGAAATGATATTTTCTTCTTCATGTGAGCTTAAATGTATTTTATTGAATTACATACTGTTCAAGACTGCAAAATTTTCTGTATTCCTTAGTTGTGCGAAGTTTGTATATAGTTTATGTTAGGCATCCCTATTTTTTTTACTCTGATTTGATGTCAAAATCAGTCAAACTCATCCTTAACTATTAGAAGTTTGTAGTATTTTGCTTCGTTTTTCTTTCTTGTTTTAATGTTGAAATTCATTTAACAATTGACATATGGCTCATGATAAACTAAATTGTCTAGGAAATGTTATTAACTACTTGTTGAATGATCACTTACTGAGTTTCCCTTTGGATGGCAGGAAAGACAGTAATTATTTCCAATCAGCCTTTTTTTTATAAGAAGGCTGAGCTTTTCCCTGGCAGTGCTTTTGTAATTGGTGCAGACACAGCAGCAAGGCTGATTAATGTATGTCATCAAATCGCTCTAAATATAATAAGGATGTTTAACTTTATTTGTTGGATGCTTACCCTGTATTTTATGTAGTAACCTTTATGGTTTTGATATAGCATTGTACAGACTCTATACAGGATTTTAGGTAAAAAGCAAATTTCTAGGATACTTGTATGGAACATTTTTTTTTTTTTTTGCATGCATATTATCGTATTATCATGTTTTCTGATCAATGTAATATAAGGGCAAGGATATCTGATGCATAAACTGCAAAGTTAATTGACCTTGGCACTTTCTTATGGATATGCACTGCATTAACAGTAAAAGAAGATGGACTCTGGACTCTCATTATTAGAGTTGGGCTGAGTTATTTTTAGAGTTAGTCAGTCAGATGAGATTGTCTAGATTGGCACATTTAAGCTTCCTTTTCTGGAAGCCCATATTCCAATAACTATGCATAAAGGAAGGTTAGGCATCACATGATATGGAAATAGATATGCTATTTCTTTAAAACTTCATTGAGATCCAAAAATTCCTGATAATGATTCATTGATGTTGACTCTGTATGTTGCTGATATATATATATATATATATTGCCATGAAGGATTGAAGTGAACTTCAGGTCTTCAGTTCTTGCCATTGATGATGCCACTAATTATTATTAGTTTGTTGAAACCCAGTGTTCCTATATGGTGAGGGAGAAAGCTGCCAATCATACAAAGGACTGCTTTTTGCTTTTTGATTGTGCTTCCTGCTTCTGTTCCCCAAGAGGGAATGCCATAAATAATAAGGATGGGAAACATATGACCGTACTTTCTCCTAACATAGAAGTTACCATAGATGGTTTGGAACAAATTTTTATGCTTAATTTGACTGTTTTCATGGGGGAAAATTTATATTTGACGTCTTAGCATGGCAACATGGAGCAATGTGCTAGCTTATGTTTGCCATTTATTTTTTAGGTTAGAAAGTTATATTGAAACTTGTTTCTACTGCTTTTCCAGCCCAAGTACTATGATGGGGACTATGAGAAGATGCTAGAGATACTCATCAGATGCAAGAAAACAGGATGCACATTCCTTGTTGGTGGTCGAAATGTTGATGGTGTGTTCAAGGTGTGCCCACTTACTGGAAGCTTATGAAAGCATCTACTTGAATTTCATCGACTTTATATTCATTTGGAAATCTTGTCAACGTGAATTGCTTGGTCTTTCTGTAGGTTCTCGAAGGCTTCATCATTCCAGATGTGTTAAAAGACATGTTTATCTCAATACCAGCTGAACAGTTCCGGATGGATATTTCCTCCACTGAAATAAGAAAGAGTCAAGGGCTGTAAATCTGACATGCTGTAACATTCACACATGATATGATTCTTGTAGGCATAAATGTGCATCTCTGGAAAATCTCTTTTCATATTTATAAATATATGGTGCATCTCATAAAGGGGAAAAAAAAAACAGTAGATTTAGCAGATTTAAAATCAAAATCTTAGTAGAAATCAAGGGAAAATCTAACACTGGTAAGTCCATTATCCTTGTAACTGGCTGTATCTTGCATTGTGATTGTTGAAATTTAGCCTCTCACGATAAACATTTGAGTAAATCATCAGTGTTATTTTTTCTGTCTGGCACCAAGTTCAGTTGCCATGAAATTCAAAGGTCTTTAAATTGCTGTGGCATCTTTTAGACATTTGAACAGACATTGCTGTGGCCTTGTTCTTTAGAAAGTACTAGGGAATAAGAATGAAACATCTGTCTCGGCTAGTTTAACAGGTAACATATTCCTGTGAATTTGAGGTGCATTTTACTGTGTAAGTTAGGCTATGATGCTATTTTGACCAGATGAAAGAGAGTTTTGGGAAAAACTACTGTGCGATATGTAGTTTACCGGATTTTGTCATTAGATCAATAGTTTAATGGACTTTTTTTTTTTTAAATTTTATATTATACAAGATTAGAGATCAAATACTTACAATCTCTTTCCTTTTAAGAATTTACCAAAAGATGTACATATCTTGGAGTAAAGAACTAGATAACAAATCCCTGACTGTTTCTTGAATACAGTAAATTAGTAATGGAAAATGCAATTACATGTATATAGATGAAATTTGTATATTATATATATATAAATATATGTAAAATACATTCTTACATGTAACATGTGCAAATGACTGTTCTATCAACTACCTGTATCTCTACAAATAAATTCTCCTCAACGTTATGTTTTCTTCCGAAATGGTCAAGAAACAGAAATTTCTACTGTTTTATTGGTATTGTAGAATTGAATTTCTTCATAATAGGCCTCTTTCTTGCTTGTCTGAGAATAGAGGCGAGCTGGCAGAGGAGATGAAATTCATCCACCGCAGGCTGCACCGCAACCAGTGGTGCATGCTGAACCGTGTACATAAGTATCGGAGGCTTTATCCTTAGATGCACCGCCAGAACAAGAGAAAATGATAGCTGCAATGATAGATAGAGTGATTAGTGCAGCCCACCATAATATTAAAATTTCACTGCTTAAGCCTTCACCACTGCCGTTGACGACTCTTCCATTTCCACTTATCGCCTCTTTCCATTCTCTTGCCATATCCAATATCTCCTCTCTCTCTCTCTCTCTCTCTCTTAATAGAAGCTAATATTTTTATTTTTTGGTATTTAAGAAATACTAATCAAATATTTGTTTGATTTGCATTGACTTTACGCAGGTTATTAGTATTAATTATTAATTTTGAAAATTAAAAAAAAAAAAAATAGAAAAGAAAAGTAAGTAGCAATCTCTCAAATTCTATCCATTTTTTAGTTGGGGTTTGTTGACATATAGGATGCCAAATAAAGGGCTAAAAATGACAATGAAAAAGAAAGATAAGGTTCACAAAACTAAACTAATATCTTGTAAATTACTAAAATATCTATATGTTATATTTACTTTTAAAAGTCAAATTATTGTTATTTTTTTAAAAAGAAAATGAATCTTTTAATTCATTTTATGCATAAGTAGTGCAAAATATTAACAATTAACAATCAAAATATAAATTAATAAAACATATATTATTATTGCAAAATATAAATTCTATATATACCTCATAAATTTTAAAGTAACTATTAAATACAATAAAATTTGTTTGATTCAATGGTTTGAATAATGTATAGTGTTCAGTTTTTTTTTTTTTTTTAATGGATTAACTACATACATGGGGTTCACTCTAAAATTTAAATAACTCTTCCAGTTTAAATAAAACTTATCAAATTAGTGAAAACTCATATGAATTAAAAGATTCAAACTCAAAATTTCATGCTCTTCACATATTTATTATACCTAATTGATAAATGTTGATTTATCTTCAAATATTATAAATTTTAACTTTTGAATATAACCGTTAATTTTATATTAAAAAGCATCCTAAATTATTTTAATTAAAAAATAATATATAACCATAATTACTATACAAAATTAAAATTGTATTTTATAAATTTTGTTTTACATAATTTGTAACCATGGAATATTGTTTTGGTTAATTTACTATAGAAGCCTATATATAGCTATCTTTTTTCTGGATAGGTATCTATCAAACCAATATTATATTTATGATTAATAAAATTTTATTTTATATCTTTATTCTATATTTATATAAATATAATAATTTTTTAAGTGTACAATTATACATTAATATGTATATTTCTTTATATTTATTTTTAAAATAAATAAAATTGTCCATAAATTTTCATTCCATCAAATAGAATATCCTTTTATTAGATTAATTAAGGTGATTTTTCTATTAGTTAACTTAAAAAATAAAACAAAATTACCTATTAATTTTTATATTATTGTGATAAATGATGTATATTAAATAATCTCGGGAAAATATGTATACGTACACCCAAGTTGGAACCGTACATAATCATGGTAGTTGATGATGACACGTAGTCCAAAGCAATTTTGCAACACTACAGACAAGCTTTGCATTTATTTTTCAGAGCACAGACATTTATGCTCTACCACCTCGTACGTATTGTATTTGTTTTTTTTACTGTATTTGGTTTACAAGACTTTTGATTTTGATTTTTTATACTATTTTTATTTATTTTATTATAAAATAATGTTATGATAAAAGAAATTACTTAATTAATTCATATAATTTTTACTTTTAAAAAATTAAAAGAACAATTATAATAAAAAATAATGCCTAAACATTTTTGTTTTGGAAAAGATTCTTGACCTCAAATGCTCACAATTTCAATTAGTAAAACCAAATAGAAATAAATAAATAAATAGATAAAAAGGGAAAATGCCATTGTTGGGATTTGAACCCAGCACTAGGCACCAAATTGCAGGAAAATAGCATATTTTCCAATTTCACCTTTAATTTAGAAAACTTAAAAAATTGCTTTACTTTTTTTTTTTTTTTTTTTCCAAATAAGTGGACTGTTATATTATGACTTTTTGAGATAAATGATTGATCTTTAAAGCGATATAAAATTTTATTTTTCCTAAATTTTTCATCTCGAACTCATTCTTTAAATAAATATATGCTTTTTTGAACTCGTTAGAAGTTTCAATGATATTTAGATCAACATATATTGCAATAATAACATAATTATTATGCGATCTTTTTATGAATATATATGGATATAGGAGATGTTTAATAACTCAATTTATTATTTAATTTAATATTTGTAGCACTTATTAGTTTTAAAATAATTTAATAATATAAAATGATCATAATTTAAAATTTTTAATTAAGTAAAAATTTATTTAAAATAGTAAGTTAAAATATTTGACTTAAAATTTCTACTGACCAGGCTCAGCTATTAAGTTTTTATTTTTTTTATTAAAGTGACTATTATACTCTTAACATATTTTTAATTTTTTTTATACTGATTTATCAGTTTTTGTAATACTCATTTAAAGTTTAATAATGTTTATTTTTTAAAAAATTTATAAAAAATATTATCCTAATATGATTGTTACTTCTAAATTTTTTTATTTATGATTTTTATTTTTGTTAATTTCAAAATCGTGTCTAATAGTTAAAATTTAAATATCAATATCACATGATTAATTATGTCCAAACAAGAAATTTAATAATTTTTAGTAATAACAATTATCAAACAAATTGATTATATTCAACGCTTAAAATTTAATACTTAATTTTTCAGCGCTTAATTTTCAGTTTTACCAAATACCACTGTAGTATATCATTCATATATCCTTTTTTCAATAAAGATTCACTCAAACAATTATACAATATATGTCAAGATTACTTTAATCCATACAGGGATATATACAATTTGATTGAATACATGTTGTGTGTTTGATGTGCATTCATCTTTGGTATTTTTAGTCCTTCTGGGACTTTTATATAAATATTATTTTCTCATTTCCCGTATAGGTAAGTTGTTATGACATCTATAAGGCGCATATCAAACATTTCTTTAACTGTCATACTAATCAAGTAATAGAACGTGATCATATCCATAATAGGAGAATAATTTTCCTCATAATCAATACCAGGTCTCTGCGAAAAACTCTGGGCAACTAGCCTCGCTTTATATCTTACCACCTCATTATTCTCATTACGCTTTTGGACAAACACTCATTTATACCTAACTGGTTTCACATTTTGGAGAGTCAGCATAACATGTTCGAATACCTTGCATTTAGAGATTGAGTCTAGCTCGACCTGAATTGCCTTTTTCCATAATGGCCAGTCATTTCTATGCTGATATTCAATTATATTCATAGGTTCTGGATTCAGATTGTCTTTTCAAACAGTAAAAGCTACTGTTGAGACAAATTCATCATCGACGATAAATGAATTTCTATCTAATATTTTTCCTGTATTCACAAAATTAATCGAGATCTTATAATTTTCATTCATCTCATCAACTCCAGGAGCAATATCTAGATGATCTATTTATTCCATTGTCTCAGTCTGTGTCTCATTGTAATACCCTAGATTTAGATATCCAAGTTGACTTAAGAAATAAATTTACTTATGAAAATAGGACTTAATAATTTTGCATATGAAATTAATTAGTGAATTGATTGGAATCATTTTTCATATAAATTTTATTTGTTCATATTTAATTATAAATGTCACTTGAATTATATGATAAATTTATTAATTTCAAAAAAATTGGGCTAAGCCCAATACATGATACCAAGTTTTTAAAATTATGCAACCAACTAAACTATTAGGTTAGGCCAAATACCTAGTGTCTTATTCTAGGGATTTTTACACAAATAACCCAAAAATTAAAAAAAAAAAAAATAACTTTTGTAAGCCCTAATTTTTTATTGTTATTATATACTTTTTGTTTTAAAAAAAAATCAAAACCTATCTAATTTGAAAAATCCAAGAAAATTAATTCATTTTGAATTATATAGTTTTCAAGCTAAATATAGGTTAATAGTTAATTTATTTTAAATTTTTATAAATAAAATTTAATATGATTAAATTAATTTTTAATTTAAAAGGAAGTGGAACCAATAAATTATAGGTGAAGAGAAAAAAATATGACTTTAAAAAGCAAAAAGAAGAAAAAAAAGCTAAATTTATAAATAAAGATGGAAGTTTATGCTATTTTTGCAAAATAAAAAATTAGGGGTTAAAAAAGTTATTTTTTTTTTAGTTTTTGGGTTATTTGTGTAAAAATCTCATTTTTACATAAATGCCTAAAAAAAGGAAACAAGTTTAATTTTATAAGCTAGTTTCAAAATTCTTATTTTTACACATTACCCTCTTTTTTTCTTACTTTTATATTATTCTTTCTAAACAAACAAAAAAAACATACCAACTCTAACAAAAAAAAAAAAAAAAAAAAATGGTAGTTTTGAAGATTCAAATCAAAGAAGTTTTGGGCAAAACTCTAAATAGCAAATTCAAACTGAAAAAGTTAAAGAAAATTGAAAGATATGAAATTTTTTGAAAATTCATTCAGTTTTATTGACAAAAAGCCCAATTCTTCAATTGTTTGAGAGGTAATTCGAATTTTATACATATATTTCAGTAAATTTTATGTTGTTTTAACTGTTATTGCATCGAAAATTTTAAAAACGAATAGATTATATGATTTTTTTACGAACTTAAAAGATATAGAAGATGAAACTTTAAAATCTGCAAAAAACTAACAATATTTTGTACCAAAATCAAGAAAATAGTATATCACGGATATATATAGATATATCATAAATATATATTTTGGAAAAATTGATTATCTTGAGTTTTATAATGTTTATTTGATATATATCTTAGAAAATTATTGGACATTCAGTATTATAGAAATATTAAGAATATAAGAAGAATACATCAAGTATATACTAGATATAAAACAATAGATATTCTAAAAAAAATTAAAAATATTTCAAGACTCACAGTAAGTAGTATATCTCAAGTATATAACGAGTATATTTCAAGTATATGATAACTTAATTTTTAATCAAGTATGCCTATTCATATTTTAAAATCCATTTTTTTTTCTTTTTTGATTTATACAGATATGGACACAATACTTGTTTTTGCACATCACAATGGACATTGGGATGACAACATAAAGTATGTTGACTTTAATGTAATGGGTATACTGATACCAAAGAGTAGCAACTTTCAAAACCTGTTAGAAATACTGTCAAAGCAACTCAAGTAAAAAATAGTTATCCAAATGTTCATTTTTAAAATTGATACTAAATGCATATACTCATACCAAATATTCGTTCTTAAAATTGATATTCTAACTCAAAATTTTTTCTAGAAATTATAAACCTAATCTACAATTTATTTTAAAAATATGACTAACTCTCTACTAAAAAAATAATATAAAAAGAAAATAAAATTACATAGAAAATAAAATTTGAGAAAACATTATACAACAATAAAATGATACAAAATCAACTAAATATTATACAACAATCAACTTGTAATTAAACACAAATCAACCTCTGATCAACTAAACAACAATCAGTATTTTACCAATACTAATGCTAAAATACGTAAAAACCAACAATCAACTTGTAATCAAGCTGCAATTAATCTGTTATCAACTTGTAATCAACTACAAATAAATCTTTGATTAGCCAAAAGAAAACTTAATTCTCAAGCTATTCAATCATATCTTTCAAATTACAGTATTTTAACAATACTAATGCTGATTTTTAGTATACAAATGAAATCAATAAAAACCAAAAACAAATAAAATGTATTTGTAATGACCTGAATTTCTAATTATTTTCGAAATATTATTTTTGTATGAAATCATGAGATTATATAAGATTATAAATTATAATTTGATTTATAACGGTTTATTATTTAAATGATTAATTAAATTAATTAAGAAAATGTTAA
>CATKHJ010781780.1:0-10462 GCA_949750685.1 Vernicia montana | reverse complement strand
AAACAATGGATGGACTATGTATGAAAAGATAATATGAATGATGGATAATGATATGTAATACTTCTTTAAGGTTATTGTATGAGTTATAATTGTTGATCCATGTTAATGTTTAGATGGTTCTACGGGTGCTTGGTGGTCTTAAACCTACCCATGCCCTAGGACAGTTACACCAAGGAAGTTGGGGTGTGACAGTTCTCTAGATTGGTTTAATTTTATTGGAATTAATGATTAGATTTCCCTAAATTATATGATGTTCTCTCTCAAAACACAACACAAGTATTTCTGTTAACTTTATGTTTACTCTCGTGATCACAAGCAATTAACTCAAACTCATTAAGTTTTATGGAAATCCTTTAATTAATCACAATGGAGTGTTCTTATCTCTAAGCAATACATTCCCTAGGTCTAATATCTCAATGAATTAATATTATGTTTTCACTCTCGCTACTTCACATAATATCTTTACAAATATAAATAGTGATCAATTATTCACAAGCATTAAATTCTAAGATAAAAGATTAATTCCAATAATCAAAACCAAATCAATCAAACAAAGATAGTCATAGGCAAATCAAGATATTACATCTAAATTCTAGATAAGAAATTTAGTTACTCATAGTTAAAAAGAAAGAAACAATTAAATTAATAATAAATCTAATAGAAAACATAATAACAACTTATTATTGAATTGAAGAATAAAAGTTTAGAAAGAACTCTTTTTGGGATACAATCTTTAGTCTACACGAGCTCCAAAACTTCTATTTTTCTTATCAAAATGAAAATAAAATGAAATGAAACTAAGAAAATATAAATCTCTCCAAATATTTATTTATTTGATTGAATGATGATTTGAAGGAGGGGTGATAATGCCTATTTATAAGCGATTTACATCTTCTTTTTCCACCATCTTGCATCATTGCCTGCATCATTATTATTATGACATCATTTTTTGTATCATTAATATCATGACATCATTGCCTGCATCATTACTATTATGACATTATTGCCTACATCAATAATATCATGATATCATTGCATGCATCATTAATGTCATTTTGATATGCAAAATAAAATAAAATAAAATACTAAAAATATTTTATAATTTATTTATAAATTGTTAGAATTATTTATTTCTCAAAATAAGTAATAATATTATTAAATTTTCAAGAATTGAATTAAAATTTGAGTTTAAACAAGTAAAATAACTTTAAGAAAATAGAGTTATTAGTAACCTTATTGAAGATGTTATGTCAACCCTCATCTTAACCATATCTCTTCATTTCATTGGTGGCCCATCTCATCTTAAGGATAAAAATGCTAAGCTCCTTAGCAACCTTAGGTGTAGGAAGCTTAATGACTTTCAAAACTACAAAAACACTTTCCTTACTATGGTTATGCTTAGACAAGACTCCAATCAACCCTTCTGGAAAGAAAAATTCCTTGCAGGATTACCCAAAATTCTAGGAGAAAAGGTTAGGAATAATATCAAACAAGCCTTTGGTAACCAGATTCCTTATGACCAGTTCACCTATGGAGAACTAGTTTGACTTACCCAAAAGGAAGGACTTAAGATTTGCCAAGACTTAAAACTTCAAAAAGACCTTAAATGGGAAATGAAGAAAACTAGGCAAGAATTTGGTAGTTTCTGCTAACAATTTGATTACAATCCCATTAAATCCCAAACCTGTAGTGGTTAGTGTAAAAATAGACCCCATAGGAAATCCAAATCTTCTTATAAACATAGGAAGTCATTTCAGCCTAGAAATGAAACCTATTATAAGAAAACTTCTTCCTCTAATAGGACTTCAAAACCTCGTAGGAAGTCCCACTCCAAACCAAAATCCAAGCCTAGAACTGGCCTTAAGGACATTACTTGCTATAAATGTGGTAAAAAATGTCATACTTCAAAATTCTGTAGACTCAATACTAGACTTTATAATTTCCAATTAGAAGAAGATGTCATAAGTAAAATTTATGCTCTTCTTATTAAGTCCTCTGAGTCTGAGTATTCTAGTTTCTCAAAAAATAGGAAACCTCTTCAAATAGATGAGTTAGCAACTTCATCCTCTAGTTCAAATACATAATCTAGTTTTAAGGCAGATTCTGAAGTAAATAGGAATTCCAAACAAATTAATATGCTGACTAAAAGTCAAAAAGCAATTCTTGAAGCAGTTAAGTATATTAATGCTCCTTAGCTTCAAAAAGAGTGTCTAGAAACACTTCTTAAATCCTTAGAAGAAAAACTAATAGGTAGACCATTTATCTTACATTTTACTAGTAAGAACACTTATAATCTTACAACAATTTTAGATAGAGGTAAGAAATCTAAAAAGCCTGTACCAACTATTCAAGGCCTCCAAAAGGAAATCAAAGAGATAAAATCAAAACTCAGAGAGCTTAAAACCAAACAACAAAAAGATTCTAATTAATTCAAAGTCTCATTTGAAATCAAAATATTGATTCCAATTTAGATAATCAATTAGAAAATCTTGAATCACAAAACCTGAAAAATTTAGAAAAAATTCCAGAAATTCCAGAGAATTTTATAAATGTTTTAAAAGAAATTACTTCTCGAAAATATTTAATTCAAATCAAAATTATTTTTTCAAAAGATTTTCAATTGGAAACTATTGTATTATTTGATACAGGAGCTGACCTCAACCTTATCTAATATGATTTAGTTTCAAAAAGATATCACCAAAAAGCAAGAGAAAAACTTTCAACTGCAAATAATTTTGAACTGACCATTGGCAAGAAAACTGAAGCTTTAGTGGTCAATAGAAATATTGCATTAAAAGATATTTTTATTCTTGTAAAAAACCTTCATCAGATGGTTATTATGGGAACTCCATTTATTAATTTAATCACTCCTTACATAGTCATTGATGATGGTATTGCCTTTAAAACAAAAAATTCAAAATTTGTTTTTCTATTTATTGAAAAACCAAAGAAAAGAAATCTCAATCTTATAAAAGCCCATTCTATTTATAATTTTGAGATAAAAGCTTTGATAAAAGGAAAAAAAACTCATCTTATGCATTTGCAACAAGGTGTGAATTTTTAAAGAATTCAAAACCAACTCCAAAACAATTTGATCAAAGAGAAAATTACTATTTTTCAAGATCAAATTGAAAAAGAAATTTGTTCAGATTTTCCAAATGCTTTTTGGAGCAGAAAACAACAAATAGTTGATCTGCCCTATGAAATTTTTTTTTGATGAAAGATAGATTCCAACCAAAGCCAGACCTATCTAGATGAATGAAACCCTAAAAAAATAATGTAGGGAAGAGATTTAGGATCTAGAGTCTAAAAGTTTAATCTCCAAATCCATATCACCTTGGTCTTGTGCAGCTTTCTATGTCAAAGAGAATAGTGGAATAGAAAGAGGGACTCCTAGACTAGTGATTAATTATAAACCTCTTGACATTGCTTTAAAGTGGATTAGGCATCCCATTCCAAACAAAAAAGATTTACTTCAAAAACTCAATTCTGCCTCCATTTTTTCAAAATTTGATCTGAAGTCAGGATTCTGGCAAATTCAAATTCATCCAAAAGATAGTTATAAAACTGCTTTCATGGTCCCTTTTGGACAATATAAGTGAAATGTCATGCTTTTTGGTTTGAAAAATGTCCCTCAGAATTTCAAAGAATCATTAATGATATTTTCAATCCTTATTCAAAATTCTGCATTGTCTATATTGATGATGTTCTCATTTTTCCAAACTCTATTGATCAACATTTCAAACATCTACATACTTTTTTCCAAGTTGCTAGAAAAAATGGTTTTGTAGTTTCCAAAACAAAAATATCTTTATTCCAAACTCATGTTAGGTTTTTGGGTCATTACATCACTCAAGGTACCATAACACCCATTGAGAGATCCCTTGCATTTGCATCTAAGTTTTCTGATAAGATCTTAGACAAAACTCAATTGCAAATTTTCCTAGGATGTCTGAATTATGTTTTAGATTTCTGTCCAAACATTAACCGACTTGCAAAATCACTACATGATAGGTTAAAAAAGAATCCAGTACCTTGGTCAGACTAGCATACTAGGATTGTTCAAACCATCAAAAAATAAGTTTCAGAAATCTCATGTCTTCGTATAGCTGATCCCTTAACTCCAAAAATTATAGAGATAGATGCATCAGATTTAGAATATGAGGGTATCTTAAAATAATTTCAAAATGGACGGGAATGCATTGTCCAATATACATTTGCACATTAGAATGATTATCAAAAGAATTATTCCACAATTAAAAAAGAAATTCTTTCAATTGTTCTGTGCATTAAAAAATTTCAAAGTGATCTTTTAAATCAAATTTTTTTTTTGAGAATTGATTGCAAATCAACAAAAGAAATTTTACAAAAAGATGTTCAAAATATAGCTTCAAAAAAAATTTTTGCCAGATGAAAAGCTATTCTCTCTATATTTGATTTCGATATTGAGTATATTAAGGGAGATACAAATTCAATTCCAGATTTTCTAACTCATGAATTTCTTCAAAACATGACATAATGCCTAGAAAGCCCAAAGACAAGTGCAAAGCCCCTCAAAACCCTGATTCAAATACTGGCAAGGATAAAACCCATGCCCAAAACACTTCAACCCTACCACTTCAAACGAGAAGCCTTCAACAGCCCAACCAGTAAAATCCTGGATGGACATGGTTTTAGAAGATGGGGAAAAAGAGGCCCAATCCCAACAAAAACAAGCCCAAATTCAACTTGGGTAGAACAACTTACCTAATCACTATAATTCATTATGGCCCTTCAAAATGTGTCACGGGCTTCTCAAGCCTCCACTTTAAAGGCTTCACCAACCACTTCTTCCTCAAAGGAAGACAAAGGTAAAGTTTCTAATACCATTTCAAAACCAGAGATGGATTTTTCCTCTCAAAATCCATCTCAAAAATTTTCAAACCCTAATGTTTCTCAAATTGTTTTATCACAAAAAAATAGTTTTTGAAAACAAATGAGTATTTAGAAAAATACCATTTTCAAAATATACTGACTATACAGGAAGGATTTTATCATGAAAAAACCTCCAAAGAAATTTCAAAATTTTTTCCAAAAGGATGGTACTTCAAACCTTGCGACAAATCCAAATCCCAACCTTTCTACCAAGCCATTCTGGAAACTACTGGTTCAACTAAATTCAAATATTTCAAACGACATCCAAACCACCCTAACCCAACCCTACTCCACCTATACAATTCAAAAAATATCCACCCTGCAGATTGGGGAACAGACCTAAGCAGTCTTAAACCTTTCCCAGCAGACCTCCATATAAGAATCAACCATTGCTAATATTACAACTATTGGGATTATCAACAGGCAAGGTTCAATTCTTTTTGCATCCAAAACGTAGGAAATAGTCACTATTGGCTATTTTACTTTGATAAAAAATTTCAAACCTCCAAATTGCCCTATTGGTTCATTCAATGGTGGAACTATTATAGGAACATTCTTGAAACTTTAATCCCTAACGTTCGACCCTGTTATGAACTCTTCAAAAACAATTTCAAACCTACACCCACAGAAAGGAGATTTCACCCCTTTCTCATTTTCTGTTCAAAATTATTCCTTCCTTGGGTATGTGTCTGGTATTTTCATTACAACCATACATAAGATGGGCAATGCATTCTCATCAGATGATTTAAAGTCAAATGATGGGATGCTTTCAATAATAAAATTTCAAAAACCTAAGTTCAAAACTGGCTAGCTAAGAATAATTTCCTTCAATATCCAAAAGAAACTACAACTTTCTTGGCACAAAAGTCCTTTATTCTTCCAAAACTATCAGCAGCTAAATCAGAGGATGATTTCTACCAGATTGTTCAAAAACTCCTAGAAAATAAGTTAGCCTCTTCAAAACCTAGTTCTTCAAAAGCAACCTCTTCATCAAGTTCAAGTTCTTCTTCTTAACCTATTATAGAGTTAGGAGATGACAATGAAGATGACTGTTTTGTCATTCTACCACCAATTAGAAGGTAGAATTCAAAATTTCAAATATTTGTAAAAAGTTTATACAAGGTTTTCTACCACCAGTAGAAGGTAGAATTGTAAAAAAAAAAAAAAAAAAAAAAAGTAAAAAAGTAAAAGAATATTTTTACTGTACTTTTTCTATTGATAGTGTAAACCAACAGTGCACCCTGCCAACACTTCAAAACTATAGTTTCTGCATGTGAAGTCTGTAAAGCCAAAAGAACTATAGTCCCAGGCATGTGAACTGACTGAGATTCCTCTAGTTGGCATGTCATTCAAGGAAAGCAGATGGGATAGCAGATTCAAAATTTTCAAAACTGTCATTCAAACTCCTATATAAAAGGCAGCTTCATTTCATTCAGAGGGGAGTTCAGTTTTCTGAAGAAAATTTATAACATAGGAAGCTCATGTACTAAGCCTTTCCCTTGTAATTCATATCCTCAGAGAACCCTCTATTCAAATAGAATCCATATATCCAAACTTTGTATCTCTATAATTTACAAAAATATAAGGGGGCGTTCAGTATCACTGTGGTTTTTTTTTTTTTCAAATTTCAAAAAAAAAATAAGTATTAGAAAATATTTTTTAAAAAAATTATTATTTTTTATTTTTTTTCCATTTTTATTCAGAAACATTTTGAAAACAGAAAGCAGAAAATCAAAAACAACAAATTCTAGTTTTCAAAATATTATTTTTGTTTTTGAAAAACAGAAAATGATATCGAATACAACCTAATATTGTAAATTCTATTTTCAAATTATATAAAGGTATATTTTGTTCTTCTTTCAAACATTTTATTTTATAAATTTTAATTATCATAAGTAACAGAAATATGCTCTGTGTATTGCCTTTTTTATGATAAGGATCCTCGTACATCAGAAACTATGAAATTGTTTGTTCTACATTTTCTTTATATCTATTGCATTCCAACATTTTTCATATGCATTCATTCACTATTGTTACCCTTTGATCCTGCGGTGTATATATATATACACCGCAGGATCAAAGGGTAACAATTATATATATATATATCAATTTTTTATGAACTGTTTTCCTTTTTTTTTTTACAACATTTTTTTATGAATAATATGTTATATTTTTTTTTCAACAAATTTCTTTGAATGGCCTATTTTTTTTACAACAAAATCTTTTTTAATGACCCATTTTTTTACAACAAATTTTTTTTTTAATGACTGCTTTTTTTTACAACAAATTTTTTTTTGAAGACCTATTTTCTTTTTCTTTTTACAACAAATTTTTTGAATGACCTATTTTTTATTTTATAAAAAAAATATGATATTTTTACTCTTAATTATTAATAACTCTTTACTTTTTTTAGGGACAATTTTTTAACTTAAAACTAATAAAATTCAACCTCCACAATCAATACTTACCCTTTCTTTTACCATAATAATTTGAATATAATTAATTAACTTAAATAGGTGCAATATACAAAAATCAATATCTTTTGTTTAGCATTAATTTTATCGGTGATATTCGAACTCTGGCGTCCACTCCTAAAGTAGTCTCACCTTACAACTAGGCTACGACACCAATTTATTATTTTGATAATTATAAAATAACTAATCATTTTAATCATTACATTACACGATATTTCTATTTATACTTTCAAACAAAATAATGTAATGCTCATTACATTACATTTTTTCATTTCATTATATAATTCATTACATTACATCATATCAAACATAATAATATTTATAAAAAAAGAAAACCACAATCTCCTTTTAATTAAAGTGTAAAATCACATAATAGTATTTTATACTTTTTTCTTATTACTATTTTGTTCTTGATATTTGTTGTAATTAACAAATTTATATTTTCTATTTGAGAAATGAGTTTAATGGTCCCTCGTATTTTTTCTATTAACAAAATAGTACTTCTATTAAAGTTTAGGGTGAATTACTATTTAGTCTCTAGGTTTTGGCTAAATTAACACTAAGGTCCCTGTATTTTGAGAAACTAATGATTGCATTCTTGCATTTTGATTATGTCAAACTTTTTAGTCCTTCCGTCCAAATTTTAGAATTTTTCTGCTAAAAAAATATAAATTTATTCCCAAAATACCCTATCTCCATCCTTTACCCACCGTTTCTCTCAAAATTCTACCTCTGCATACCCTCACTATGCTATTTGGCCTGACCAACCTTCACCAAAGCAAATATATTTTTCACTTAAGCCTTCACCAGCCTTCACATATCACATAGTTGCACACTATCCATAACCATTTCTCTCTCTATGGTCATAAGCACAAATTCGTGTGTCCTTCATCAGGGTTGTATAAATGTTTTGGATCTTTTTTTGGAGATGGCGACTGAAGGTAAATTGAAAAAAGGAGTTGGTGGGAGGAAAGGTGGAGGTCTGAAGAAGAAGCCCGCTTTTAGGTCTATCAAAGCGGGTCTGTAGTTTCCCGTTGGTAGAATTGGACGGTACTTGAAAAAGCCCAGATCGCCATCTCACTACAGCCTAGATCACCACAGCCAAAGCTACTACTAGAAGAGAGCTCGATCTGTGTTGATGGCCAGATTCGAGTGCCATGCAAATCCTTGTGGTTCAGATGTATTGTAATGGCTACCACCCCCTCTTCTTTAGTTTCGATCATCTACCATCAACAGTGTGGTTGGATCTCGACTTGAGGTTAGATCTAGGTTTGCAAAGGACAAGCTCAACTCATTTGACACCAACGTCAATAGTGGCAGTGACTGTGATGGTTTAGGCAATGGTGATGGCAGGGAATTCAGAGATGATGACATTTTATATTTTTTGGATATTTGAATTTATAGAACTCAATTGATGGGAATTTAATTATGATAAAAAAAAATTGAAATTTGTTGTGGAAGTGAACTGATAGTGATGTACTATGGAAATTCAACTGTTATGTGTGTTATAAACTAAACTATTCTTTTTCAAAGGAAAATTCTAAATTATATAATTAATTTTTTTTTTAATAATTTCTTATTTTGTTTGGTTTCCTATGTAGATTTGTAATTTATAAATAGAATAAATTAACTAATTAAGCAGAAATCTAATTGATATTTGAACTTAATTTATCAAGAAAATTGGATGCTTCTTAGAGTTTGAGAGTTCTTTTATTTCTATGGTGGAAAGGGAAAATTTAAGAAAAAACAAAGGGTATTTTAGTCTTTTCTTGCATTTAACGGTAAAAATAGACGAAAGGATCAAAATGTTTGAAGGAAACAAAATGTAAGGATGCAATCGTTAGTTTTTCAAAATACAAGGACCTTAGTGTTAATCTCACCAAAATCTTGGGATTAAATAGTAATTTTATCCTAAAGTTTATTATAAATTTTTGTTAGTCAAAACTCTTTTTAGAAGTCAAAGGAAAAATTTAATGGTAAAAACTAACTTGAGTCTTTGGGTTTAGCTTCACAGAGGCGGCTATTGTCATTTTGAAAATTATTTTTTTCAATTTGGAGAACATTTTTGGGAGTTGTCACTATAATTTTATTTAGAAAAAAATATAGGGTGAAATCCAATTTTAACCTCGATTACAATTACATAGAAAATGCACTAATCTTTGAAAACCAAAAAGAATTCAGACTAGATTTTTGGTTTAAGTGACAAAGGTTTGGCTATTAATGTAAAGATGACTTGTGAAAATAAAATTTTATAAATAAATTATAAAATGGAATAAAATGACACCTATAATAATGAACAAAATAATCAAAGTAACAATAAAGAGCTAAATAATTAAATATTTACATCTCAAAACCACAAATAGGGGGTGTCTACTCTAGTTTTTATAAGTATTAAAAAGACCACACATTCCCAAAACATAAGTATAATAAACAAAGCAAATGTTAGTAACAAAGTGTAATACCCCGAATAATCATGTATGAACATCTAAGTGTTAATATGTATATGATAATATGTAGCATTTGACTAAGAGTATGAATAACCATAGAGCCAAAAAAATTGGGAGGGAAATTGAGCATCAATTGAATTCTTTATAATATTAGAAATTGAGCTAGTGGAAAGTGGATCCCACTTTCCACTAATCCAATTTTTCATAAGCTTTGACTAGGTTCATTGAACCTAGTCATTTTTTCTTTCATTTTCATCACTTTTCTCTCAAGCCATCAAGAACCCAGTGTGACAAGCTTTTTGCTTCTGGACATTGTCTGTAACACCCAAGACTTTGTTGTGTGTTTATAATTTGTAAAGGAATGATTAAGTTAAGTTATGTACATATGATGTATGAGGTGTATATGTATATATGTTTATATTTCCTTAATGATGGAATCCATTCTTAGGATTATTCTATGATGATATTGATGAATTGAACTCTATATATTATGTTTGTGATGGTATGGGACTATTGGAATGTTAAATGGTTGTATTTTGTGTATTAAGAGTTGTTTAATTATGTTGGTATGAAATTGGAGTGTTTGGAGTCAAAAGAAATGAAGTTTTGGAGTATTTTAAGGTTGAA
>CATKHJ010781750.1:0-21844 GCA_949750685.1 Vernicia montana | reverse complement strand
TTAAAAATCATGATAATTAAAAAATATATTTTTAAATAAAATAAATAAATTAAGTAAATATTAATTAACAAATTTTTTAAATGGGAAAGATTGATTTTTTAATGTAAAAAACTTAAATTTATTTACAATATGATTAAAATTTATCTTTAATTTAGAAATTTAAATTTATTTTGGAAAGGGTCATTAATATTAATTTTGTTGAATGTATAATACAATTTTGTGGAGAAACATAACAACAGTTGACACTTGGTTTAAATGGTTGGAGGCTTTAATGTTCTATAGCCAGAGGCACGAGTTCGAACCTCTGCAAGTTGAAGGCCTGGCTACCCGCTTGAAACCGGTTGACCCGAACCGATTCAAGTGGGTCCAAGCCGATTCTCAAATTAAAGGGTAATATAATTGAACCGGACCAGAAAGGAGGCCGGTTCCCAGTTAATCCGATCCGACCGATCGGTCTGATCTGGTTCTGACAACAATGGTTATAAATATAACTTATAATATATACTATACAGTTAAATACTTAATAAATATAACTTTTATGCTTTATAAATTAACATGTTATATATAACTATATCATTGTTTTATTAATTAGCCATTATTATATATACTATAGTAACTTACCAATTTAGATATAATTATTTATTAATATTCAATAATTCATATTTTTTTATTTTATAATCACATATAATTAATAAATTATATATGTTATTATTAAAAATATATATATTTACCTATATATTATTAATATTGTCACACATATAAAATATATAAAGATATATAAGAAAAATATAAAAATTTATATTTTAATTAATAAATATATTCGGGTATTCGAATTTTGGTATAATTCAGATAAGTACACTTTGGGACATATCTCGATTCGGATTAATACAAAAATTCGGAATCGTTCCATTAATATTATGCAATTTGGAATGATTCGGTCCTTAACGAATATTTTCAGAATTTTTAAATTTTCAAAACAATTCGATTAAAAAATTCAGGCTTCGTCCTCACCCTAGTAGCATCCTCCATTTTCCAACAACTTGCTTATCTCCTCCTTTACTGTGTGGTACATATTAGACCTATTCAATATAATCTTTGTGTAATTACAAATATTATATTTTGCTAAAAATTAGTATTTGTTTTGGTAAATTTAATTACAACTGAAGTTTAAACTGAAATCTTTTATACTATGTTTGGAAAGGGGGAAAAGATGAGGAATGGAAAGGGGTTAGGGAAAAGGGGTGGGAAAAAGCTTTTCACTTATTTGAAAAAATGGAAAAAGGTTGGAGAAAGAAATAAATGTTATTTTCCTTGAGCCCATTAAAAAATATTTCTTCATTTTTTTTTTTTGAGTAAAAGCTAGAGAAAAAGATTTTTTTAATTATATTTATAAATAAAATTACATTTTTAACGTTATTTTTATTTTTTAATCAAAGAAAAAGAATATCTTTTCACTCCTTCACTTTTCACTACATTTTCAAATAATGTGGAGAAAATTGTTTTCCCCATTTTTTTTTATTTAAAATAATAAAAGGTATTGTGATAAATTGTCAAATTGTATACAACAACTAACAATAGATGATATCAAAAATTACATGAGAATTGTTGATAAAAAAAAAATACATGAGAATTTATGTTTTTTTTAAAATAAAAAAAAAATACATTCACATTGGGTGAAAAAAGTAATTCATGTTTTTTTTTTTATTTTGTTTTTTTAGATAATCATTTTTTTTTTCTTACGACACTTTTTTTAAAAAAAAAAAAAGAGAAATAATAATAAAAAAAAAATTGCACGTTAATCTAAAACCCTAGTTCCCAAAAACCTTCCGTCACTTATCATCACCACTTCTTCTTCTCTAAAACCTTACAGACTGCTAAAAATGGTTCGAAGCATAAAAAACCCTAAAAAGGCCAAGAGAAAGAACAAGGTTAATCACTCAATTCATTCGTTTAATCCATTTTTCTTTACAAAATTTGACACAATTTTTCTTTTTTATACAATAAAATTATACAGGGTTCAAAGAAAGGAGATGGGTCATCTTCATCCTCATCATCTATACCTTCAATGCCCACAAAAGTATGGCAACCAGGAGTCGACAAGCTTGAGGAAGGCGAGGAGCTTGAGTGCGACCCCTCTGCCTACAATTCTCTTCACGCTTTTCACATTGGCTGGCCCTGCTTGAGGTTTTTCATTGTTTTCTGATTTTTACTCTGTTTGCTAGTTTCAGTCGGGAAAGTGGAAAGCTTGATGATTGGGTTTTGATTTTGTGGGCTATTAAAACCTCTACTACACCCATTTTGTTATAGTCTATAAACCCAATAAAATTTGGGGGTTTTATCAGCTTGTTTTTTATTGAATAAAGGTTTAGGTTGTGTATTCACAGAAGTTTATGAATATTTCATGGAATTACAGTATTGTTTTCTTACTATGCTTCTTTTGATTCTGAGAATCTGATGAAAAAGAGGGGGAAAGGGCAAAGGTTGACATGTTAATCCAATGGCACCGCATTTTGTCCCACTTAGTGTTCTCCTGGGAGGATGGAGTATCAGAGAATATATATTTACTTGTATTCATTTTTGTATTTGATTTGCTTTTGACAGTTTCGATATAATACGTGATTCGTTGGGTTTGCTTCGAACAGAATTTCCCCACACAGTGTATTTCGTTACAGGGACTCAGGTGAGATTCATATCACACTTATGGATTGTCACTGAAGGAACACATTTATTTATTTTTAGTTATGAGGATGATATGTATATATTCTTTGCAAGGCCTCCTAGGATTGCTTATCTCAACTTGAATGTTCGTTTAGATTTAACTGTTACTATAATGGACAAAATGGCAAGCAAATCAGAATTACCTTCTATAAATTGTTGGCTTACTTTTTTTTCTATAGGGGAGAAAATCACACCGCAAGTCCATGGTGCTACTGTGGAAACAATATTATGTTTTTATGACCTTTTCTTCTATCCTTTTTTTTCTCTCTCTTGTCAAATTTATTTATATTACTATGTTCTGCAGGCAGAGAAAGCTTCTTGGAATTCTATTGGAATATTTAAAGTATCTAATATTTCTGGTAGAAGACGAGAATTGGTGCCCAATAAAACTACAGACGGTGAATCAGACATGGATGATGATGATGAGAGTAGCGATAGTGATGACGGTAGTGAGGATGAGGGGCACGGTGGATCTCTGACACCAGCTTTGCAGGCAATTTCTTGTTTCTTTACTTTCAAGATTGGTCTATTCCAATGACACTTATTTTTTGCATGCATTTTCATTTCCAAGTTTGCATCCACAGTTACGCAAGGTAGCTCATGAAGGATGTGTCAATCGTATACGTGCAATGCCGCAAAATCCACATATATGTGCATCTTGGTCAGATACTGGTCATGTGCAGGTTAGACTTATGTTCTTACAATCTAAAAAAGTTCTTTGATATCCACGTTATTTCTTATAGACATGCTTCATTTTTCATGAGTTGGGTAACTTCAAACATGTAGCATGAGATATTATAAGATGATATTGCTGGACTTTGAACATGTGAGACTAGTAGGTTCTGGACATAAGGTTTCTCTCTTGTGTTTATTAACTTTGCATGCAGGTATGGGACTTCAGTTATCATCTGAATACTTTAGCAGAGTCAGAAGCAGAAGTTAACCAGGGAGGCTCTTCAGTTTTTAATCAGCCTCCTTTAGTTAAGTTCGAAGGGCATAAAGATGAAGGTTATGCTATAGATTGGAGTCCTCGTATCACAGGAAGGCTGGTATCTGGTATTGCTGAATATTATTTTTTGTAGGTTGAATCCCCTCCCCCTGCCACCCCCACCCAAAATAAAAGAAAAAAAACAAAACAAAACAAAACACAAAACACACACATACAGAGAAGAGAAAAACCAAAGCACCACAACCACTTCTCAAGTATCCATAATGCTTATCTGCTTAATGTGTAAATTTTTCTAATGGTTGGAGGATTTTCCACTTGTTTGAAGGTGACTGCAAGAATTGTATTCACTTATGGGAGCCTACATCTGGTGCAACATGGAATGTTGGTACTGCCCCGTTTGTTGGACATGGTGCAAGTGTCGAAGATCTACAAGTACAAAATTTACTTGTGAATCCAATATGAATGGCTCTTTCTTGAACTGTTCAATTTTATATGCATTGTTGTCACGTTTTATCTATGCAGTGGAGCCCCACTGAAGATGAGGTGTTTGCCTCTTGTTCTGTGGATGGAACTATTGCAATATGGGATATTCGCTTGGGGAAGTCACCGGCAATTTCTTTCAAGGCGCATAATGCTGATGTGAATGTTATTTCATGGAACAGGTATTTGTATCTTTCTGCTGATTCATTCTTCTTTGCAACACTCTTCTGCTTCTCTTCTATAGTTCATGATCTCGTTTGCTACTTCATTGGTTGCGATAGGTTGGCTAGTGTTATGTTGGCATCTGGGAGTGATGATGGGACATTTTCTATTCGCGATCTTAGATTGCTATCACAAAAACAGGTATGTTTATTTCGTATGTAGAGTATAGTATCATTTTGTTTCCATAATAAAGTAAACCTGATCTCACATAGCACATCTAGAGCAACAAGATCTTTTTATGTCATCATATTATTAATCTTTATTAGTCTTTCATGTGCTCTTTTTAGGTCATTACATTATCAATATTTACTTGTCTTTCATGTGCCTTATATGTGACATCTGAAATGTCTCATTCGTCTTCCTGATTTCTGATCCATATTAATGAGTTTCTTGTGTGTATTTGTGTTAGGCCTATTCCTAGGTGGACTCTGTAACTTTTCGAGTAAACTTAAGGTTCATGTCTTCCTTTCCGTATTTGGAAACAAGGAAATATTTTATGATTGATATTGTAGAGAACTCTATCAACATTGATGTGATCAATATTTACCTACCTTTGCAAACCCTATCCATCCTCCTAGAGTTGGTGTCCACAGTTCAGGCAGGCTGATTGTTGTTCAATAAAAACCAATACTGCCGTAGGTTGCAGAACTCTTGAATAGAGAGTAAAAAAAATTTGCTAAAACTACCTTACTCGAATATAAAATCACTTACTAAATCCTATTCTTAAAATTCCAAAAAGAAGAGTAAGAGTAAGACTTGTGAATGAATACATCTCTACTAGATGGGCTTGGGTCACAAATAGAACTAGGTCGTTGCCTATGGTACTGTTTGCGGGCTGCATCAATACTCTAAAGAATCCAATCTCAAGCAGTGAAAAAAGACAAGGAGTGATCCCATGGCTGGGTAAATTTGCGGCAAGGATTATGGCTTGCTGCATGTATTTGTTTTTGTTTGGTATCTTTATTGACTTTTCATATTTAATAGGATTAACAATATCATCATTACTAGTCTGCTTGCATGCTGACCACAGTTACATTCTGCTTCTTAGGATAATGCCTATAATTATGCCCATTGTCTCCAAAATTATAGTACTCTTGGCAGGATACTATTGCCTTAAATACAACTTAATTGAACCTTGCACATAATTCTTTTCTTTGTTTCCTTGCATAAATTGCAGTATTATCTATGAAAGAAAGTTCGATATTTTTTTACTCAAACCCCATACCATAGTTAAATCCTTTAAGGTACCTAGCGATGTGCTGCTAGATTTCCTCTTCAAGATTATGTTATCAATTTCTGGAGCTCATAGTTGTTGGTATTTAACAATCTTTGCCATTGTGGGAAAGAGTGCACTACTGCATATACTTTACCCTTTCACAGCTGACAGATTAACAGAATGAACTGTTTTTCCCGTTAAATATGTTTTTCCCGTTAAATATCTTGGAATTTGGAACAGCCTAATCAATAAGAGGTAGTTGTTGGCAAAGTCGACTTCGTTATGCAAGACTGTAGGTGTGAGCATACATTTCAACAACTGTGATAACTTTTTTTTTTGGTTTAAATTCCTCACAACAGTGCATTGCTGTACATTAAACTGTAGCAGTTTTAGATTAGTGCTATTTTTCTTTTCTTAATCTTTTGATTTGTGTTGCTATAGATGGAGGGGATTGGACTTTTGTTTGAAAGACCAGAATTTGATTGTATTAGGGTTTTTATGATATGAAAATTAGTTTTTAATAGCTGGATTAAGAAGTAGATTTCACACATTAAATAAACACCAGTGTGCTGGTCCTTTGTTTTACTGGTTTTGTAAGGCGGTACAGTAATTTAAAAAATTTTAAGCTTTGACTCTTGCAGCACTCATCTTTGATCACCAAGATGTTTTTCATCTGATTAAACCAATCATGTAGATTTTAGGTTTACCCTTTCCAATGAATTTAGACTAATTGTAAATTTATTTTCAGCAAAAACTAAATATTGTTGTAGGCTACATCCTCTAAATAGAGAACAAAAAGTATAAATTTGTTACTGAAGTATAAATCACTAATTTTTATTCCTAATTATAAATGGGAAGTAGGATTCATCATGGGACTGAATATCACCTGTCTCCACTGGTACGGGGTGTTCAACATTGTGAAAAAAGGTGTACTGTACAAAGCATGTGCAATCTGCTTACTGAAAAATTGAGATCTGATTGTGATTTGCGTTTTTGTATGGGCAGGAAGAAGATAAATCTGTCGTGGCACATTTTCAATACCATAAATACCCTATCACTTCCATTGAATGGAGTCCACATGAAGCCTCTGCACTGGCAGTTTCATCATCTGACAATCAGTTGACGTAAGTAATGCATGAAGAACACATTCCAGAATCCCTAGCTCCATTGAGTTGCACATATGCTTAAAAACTGACTGTTTTATCTCTTCTACATGCCAGAATATGGGACCTTTCTTTAGAAAAGGATGAGGAAGAAGAAGCAGAGTTTAGAGCTAAAACAAATGAGCAAGTGAATGCGCCAGCAGATTTACCCCCTCAACTTTTGTTTGTTCATCAGGTACTTTTTATTAGAATTGCCTCTTCATAAGAACATTCAACTTCAAAATGCTTTGCCGTCTCTTTAACTCGCATATAAATTTTTAAACAGGGGCAAAAAGATTTGAAAGAACTTCATTGGCATGGTCAGATTCCTGGTATGCTCGTGTCTACCGCATCTGATGGTTTCAACATCTTGATGCCTTCGAACATTCAGAGTACTCTTCCATCTGAAGGTGCTTGAGAGTTGAATTCATTTTGGAAGGCATCTGTATGGCTGTGGATGGATTGAGTGATGTATCGCCTGCTAGCTTGATGCATGTGACCCAATTTTGAGTCTCTTCATTTTTATTGCTTTCCTTTCTTTGGGGTGTTTTGAGGTTTCTATAGAAATAGTTTTTTAATGTATCCAAGAACATAAAAGGTTTTATAGAAAATGACCCTGGTTTTGTAATTTATTCATTTTATATTGGCTTAATTACTGAAAAAAATTCTAATCTTTAGTTTTTTTTTTTAATATAAATTTTGTTACATTATTTTTTAACAAACAAATACTTAAATCCATCTATTAGTTGTAATAAATCTTTTATATTTGTGTGGCGAACTGACAAATTGTTAGCAGCCTCATTCCTTCCAATTAGAGAGAAGAAATTAGGGATGATAATTTTATCCGTTTGCCGGGTATTCGATTCGACTTGACTTGAATGGAGTGAGAAATACCTGTCCTGTTTAGTGAATGGGGCGGAATAGATTTTTTAATTTATACCTGAATCGGATTTGAATAATGTTATAACTAATTCGAGCCTTATCCAATTATATATATTTTTTATTTTTTAAAATATTATATGTATTTAATTTATATTTTTTAAATTTATAATTTATTTTTTATGTGAAATATATATATATAAAATAACACTAAAAAAAAATTTGAAAAGAAAAAAAAAATGAAATATAAATCGGTATACTCAACCCGACACATCTCACCACTCAACTCAACCTGAAGCAGGGCGAGTAACGAGACAAGTATTTTATTTACTAAACAGGTAGGGTTTAGATTTTGTTAAACCCGCTTCAAATTCGACCCATTGCCATCCTTAAAAAAAAAATTGATTGTTTCCTATAGAGGTAATTTTTATAAAGAGAAAAAAGAAAAATTCTACTCCCTTCGTCCCAAAATGTTTGGCATTTTTTCCTTTTTTGTCGTCCTAAAATTTTGTCCATTTTCCTTTTTTGATTGATAATTAACTAAATAATTATTTAAAATATCCTTATTAATTCATATCAAAATCATTACTTACAATAAATTTTACTACTACTATTTTTGAATTTAAATTTACATTTTTAATAAATACGGTAACTCTCTCTCACTCTGTTTAGATCTGAGTTTCTTTCTCTTCTCTGCCCCTCAATTTTGGCTCCTCCTTGGGTGGCCACCAGTAGCTACAGCCACCGAAGAGAGCTCTCCCTTTCCTCTTTTGTTTTGTTTTTTTTTCTTGCCTTGTGTTGTTTCTCTAATAATTTGGTCTAGATCTATGTATCTTTTGTCTCCCCTTTCCATGGGGTTTAACCCTTTTTGTTTTCTAGTTTCGATCTACTTCGGGTGCTCCGCTGCTAAGAGGAAACTGGGATGTTTTTGGTGGGCTCGCTACTATTTTCTTCCGGGGTGGACGATCGCTCCAACCGGAGCTGGAATCACAAACATCTTTGGGTTTGTTTGGTCTATTTCTTCTTCAATGGATGGGTGTCTTTTACCCGTCAACCTTAGGTGGCAGATCCAAATGGTGCTTGTAGATCTCTATAGATATTGGCCTATACTTTGTTTAGTTGTTGTTAATTGGGTTTGGTTTAGGCTCTATCGGTACAAGATCATAAGGAGTGATTCAGTGGTTTCCCTATTCTTATGGCCGGTTTCTTCTCTCCTCCGATCACCGGCGGCGATGGTTAGGTCAGAGGAAGGTTCTGGACAGAGGAATGACATGCAGGGACCATTTGGAAAGTTGTCTTCTGTAGGCCAATGGGCCAGTTTCTCTCTGAGTTTAAAGCCCACGTTTAAAAACCCTGTGATGGATTATTGTTATATGGACTATAGGTCCAAATTTTTATTCCTTATATGAATCCTCCTGAAATTTGTAATGAATTGTTGTACTGATTAGGCTTTTGCCCCCATATAGAGTAAGTTAGCTTCTGTTTTGGCTCGCCATTTGGAGCTTTAGCTCATTGGTATGATTTTTTGATCTAATTGTCTTGAGATGTTACTAGCACTGCTTGTTGATGGATCTTTGGTCCATTACTATGCACAGGTATTGTGATCTTTAGATTATAAAGTGGCAATGATGCCTACTTTGAGAATTTGAACTGAGATGATTGTTAAATATTGCAATCTATATTTTTGTGTGCAGGTACATTGAATTGGATTTGATAAAGTCACATGGATGTTAACTTTATGTTTGATTGAGTAGAAATAGATTTTGAATGTGTTTTAACTGGATTGGGATGGATTTGGTTGTGTCTTGTGTCTGTTTGATGGTGGTTTATTTTTGAACCATGGCTTAAAATCCCTATAACACCATGCAGCCATATCACTTTACAATAACACACTTTCATTTACAACCATTCCATTTGCATCATGTAGTCATTCTTAATGTTTTTGCTTTGGATCCCTGCACATTTTTCCTTTGTTTTCCTTGGATCCCCATATTCTAATCACGCAGGACTCCCTTTATTCCATAATTTTGTCCCTAGTAAAATTAGAAACGTAGAGAAGTAAACCAGGACCAATCTCCAAGATTTAGAAAAGTGGCCATCAAGCCTACCTTTTATTGATTTGATTTGATTTTTTTTTTTTTTAGTGACTTAGTAGCCAACTTAGCAGTAGAGAAAAATTAGAAATAAACAAAAACTACATAAAAGAAACAATATTTACAAAGAAAACTAAATAAATAACCTAAGAACTACAATTTGGAGGCCATGGGATCGGCTTATGATACAACTTTTGCTTGTTTGTCTCCATTTTCCATACGATGAAAAAATTATTTCTTTAGGTATATATTCATATATTTTTTGTATGATTCCCTTAAGTAGGAATTCTCTTTTCCACACAAAGATAAAAGTAAAACAAAGGAGGCAACATACTAAAATTTGCTTAAATTTTGGAATCTTCTAGTAAAACATAACAATTGGCAACAAAACCAAAAATAAGGAAACTAAATAGAAAAAGTTTAGTGCCAAATGTGATTTCCACATGTGAAGTCCACAAATTTTAGTTACTTCCCTAGTGAATGTTGATATAGGTTCTTCAGTGGAGATGATGCCTTCTTTTGGTACTACCTTCCTTTGATCTCCAAAGACTTTAGAATAAGATTCTTAACTTTTCACATAGGAATGACATGGTGCCCCCCGAGTTCCTTGCTTAAAAGGCACTGGAATACCTCCTACCATGAAACTTTCTTCCATAATATGATTTGTTGCATATGGACTTTCAACTGCCTTAGGTTTCTCCATAAATTTTCTTTCAAGTCTATACTTTGTTTCTTTAGGCAGTACTTCAAACTCCTTTTGCCTCTTTTTCTTGGCTCTTTGTCTTTGAAGCCTCATCTTTTGAGTTTTAATCAGTGGCTCATGGAACTTCTTTTGTTAAACTTTATGCCATCGCCAATTTGGGAGAACCATAGGAGGAACTATGAACCTTGGCTGGTTCCTATAGAACCTTGGAGTACTATGCTGAAAATTTTTTGTCCGAGGAAGCACTAAGGGTTTTCTTTCACATTTTACTTCCTTTTTAGGTACCAGCAATTTCTTTGGTATCCACACTTGCAGGAAGACCTTCCCGGGTCGGAGAATCAACGACTTAGGCTGGACCCCCAATGACTTTTCCTTTGTTATCTTTTTTTGGTTAAAAGTTGAACATTGCCTCTTAGGAATATCTTTGGGAATTGTTTGATGAACTTATGGGGAATGCCCCCCGAGTTTTGATAAACCTTGTGCAAGAGTCCTAGGAGCGATATCCTGGCCATTATCCTTAGAATTTTGTTGAATTTGGATGGAAACTTATTTGGAAAGTTATTGTTGCTCCACCTCCTTTATCAAATTAATCATCTCTTCCACTCTCTTGGTATAAATCATAAGTGTATCTGCAAGAGACTTTAAAACATCAATATATAATTGAGCAGATGAAATAACATTACCTTGATCTTCAACAACAACAGGATGTGTTGGAAATGTTAATGTCTCTTGATGAAGAGTTTCTTCTTGTGGAAAATAATTCAATTCTTCATAAGTACCATAATTTTCATCATGACATGCATCTAGATACGCATCATTATAGTCATCATAATACTCGCATGATGTAGAACTCCACTGATAATGAACATCCATTTCATGTCCTGCTTCATCAGCAGCAACTTTGGCATCTGGAAACACTTGATTTCTTTTCACTAAAAATTTTTGTTCTTTGGTGCCATGTAGAACCTGGTCCCACCGAGCGTGCAAAAAATTATGTTTGCTTTAAATTTGTTTAGAGCGTACCACGTGTTTAGGTACACAAACTAAGGTAAATTGCGCCTAACTTCTATCAGAAAATTGTAAATTCTCAGCTCCCTTTGACAGTTAATGCTGAAATTCTATTAGCACCAAATTTGAAAGTAATTGAACTTGTAAATTGAATGAGCTTGAAAAGTAAATTAAATAAACTGGAAGTTTAAGCTAAAGGAAATTAAATTGCATTGTATTAAACGGAAAAATATTGCATTTACAAGTATTGAAAGCTTAGGAATTGGGAATAATGCAGGAATTGAAATCTAAATACAAGAATTGAAATTGAAACTGCAAAAAGTATTGAAATTAGACTAGGATTTGAAAAGAAAAATTAGTTCTTGAGTTTGGTTCTGTTGATTGATGATTGATTTCCCTTTTTTATGCTTTATTTGATGCCTTTTATACTGTCTTCAAATAACTGCCGGCCCATGAACTTCCAGTAGTTATCTTGGAGTTCCACTTTTCTTGGTAAGTGGTAGAGTGTCATGGAGTGCCGTATATAGAGGAATGTGGGAACCCTTATAACCGACTGACAGTTTTTAAAATAATCTCCAATCAACTCCCACTACCTGTCACCTTCTAGATTATTTTAGTTCCATTATTTCTTCAATGTAAGTAACAAATTAATTAATTAATTAATTGAATTATCTAGCCTTGGGCTTTAATTTAACTAGGTTGGACCTATAATTTAAAGTAAATTGGGCTAAAAAATATGAGGTGCAAACAGTTTGAAAAATAAAAAATTAGACGTGAAGATGGATGTAAGAAAAAATATTTTAATTTTGAAATGACAAATAAATTCACATGTTTTAATTTAATTTTAGATTATCAACAAAATAATAAGAAGAAAATGGACAATTTGAAAATAGGTAATTTCTCTCTTCATTAAGATGAAATTATTTATGCTCTAAATTGCGGTGCAGTCAATTTCAACTCCTAGGAGGAGAATGTATGAGAAGTGGTTACCTTTTTTTTCCTTTTTCTCTTAGAAAAAAAGAAAAAAAAATTAAATGTTAAACTAATTTTTGTTCTAAGAGATAGGAAAAGAAAAAAAAAATAGTGGATTAATAAATATTTTATATTTGGATGTATAAAGGATAAGAAATGATATTAATCATTAAAAAAATATTATTGATAATAAGTAAGAAATATCATTTATTCTCTCAATTTTGAAGGGAAAGTAAAGTGGAATTTTATGAGAGAACTAATTTATTATTGAATTTATTTGTGCATTGTTTATATGTATGTGTTGATGGTTATAAGTTACAATTAGGCCTAAGGGAAGTTTATTTGCTGTGTGCACTGTTAAGGAAGCAGAGGCTTTGGGCCTAAGGGAAGCTTTGATTTGGCTAGCTGAATTGGATATGGACTTGGTGGATATTGAGTTAGATGCAAAACAAGTGGTGGATGTTTTTTTTTTTTTTTTTTCTTTGCCCAGATGGTGGATGCTTTTCACTCTAATCAAGATTGTATTCATGAATTTGGTAGTATCATAGATGGTTAGAGGCAGGGGCGGAACCACTTATAGACTTAGGGGGCCACTGTCCCTTCTCTCAAAAAAAAAAAAAAAAAAATAAATAAATAAATAAATTCTTCTACTATATATATACATTTTGTGTGTTAACTCCCTCAAAATAAGCCTCAGTACCTCCACCACCCCACCATCACCGCCCAATACTAAAATAATAGGTTGCTATATTTTTTGCCGCCCTCCTACTATATTTTTTTAATTTTGCCCCTAATTATAGGAAATTAACACTATTTTTTGAAATAAAGTAGGGTAGAGAAAAAAAAAATAATAATAATAATAAAAAAAAAGGAAGGAAAGTGGTGAAAGGAAAAAAAAATAATTTCAATTATTATTATGACATCCATTTATTTAATAATAAAAAAAACACATAATTAAAAGGCAATAAAAATATTTTTATTCAATTTATAAAGAGATAAATGAACGTGTCTGCTCATTAATTAAATACAAACGCTGACTCATTTTTATGCTAGAATTTATGTTTCATATAAAGTTTTCTATTATTGAGGAGGCCATTATGTATGACTTTGTTTCTTTTTTCTTAATAATATTTTATTTAGTTTAAAAAAAATTATAATTAGGCATGTTAATGTTGGTATCGGAGAGCTCGCTTCTTTAGGAAATTTTCATCATAGGCCTAATGAGAGACATACTCATGAGTTTAACACCACACTCTAATTTAAAATTTTAAAACATTAAATTTATGAGTCATTCTCACTTATATATCTCTTTCTAATTTTAATTTTTTTAATAGTGGATTTACACTCTTGAAACTCTAACAATTAATTAATTAGATTTGATGGACTCGGATCCAGTCTAAAGTCAAATTGTTAATTTGGGGTTAAAGATATATGTTTTTTTTTTTCAAAAACTCTAACCTCTATTATCTAAATCAGCTAGACCCCCCCTACTGACCCCTATACTCCGAAACAGTAGGCAAAGGCTATTTCGCAAGTAGACTATTAGAATTTAGCGGCTAAAACGAATCTTAACTAGTAACTAGCTTGAACTATTCGAGTTAGGATTCAGATCCTATATAATTGAAATAAAATCTGATCGATGAATTTGAACTTGAATTTATAAATATTTGAAAGAAGAAAAGAAAAATTAGAAGACAAAATTATTCTTGTTTTGGTAAATTATTTGTCGGTGAGTTGGGCAAGGAAAAGAGGAAGATGAAGGACTTCATTTCACATAAATGAATAGGTATTGATGGGATTCGGTGGAACCGTCACCTCCCTTTTCTGCCCATTACCGACACTTTTTTTTTAGGAAACGGTCTCCCAAAATACACACGTACTCCCCTTATTCACCTAAAGTAAATGATCATTTTTATTCGTTTTTACGGATCTCTTACAGTTCGTTCGATTTAAGGATTTATAATTTTTAGAATTAATTTTAATTTTAAGTTTAGTTAATTCTAGATTTAGTTAGGGAAATTATTTATAGTAAATTATATTAGACATGACCGGTTTAATCAAATCGTCAGTTTCGATTTGAAATTGGCGATTTTAGTTTAATAAAATGTTCAAACCGAAACTATTATCGATATTTATAGTTTCGATTTTGGTTTAGAATCGATCGATTTTGATTTTGATTTCGGTTTGAAACCGATTTCTTTTTTATGTTTTAAAACTAGTTTCGAACCGATTACTTTATTACATTAATTTTGATTAAAAAATTAATATAACATAATGAAATAATTTAACATAAAATTTTAATAAACAATGAAATTTATTAAAATATAATTGTATATTAAAAAAAGCTTGCACTCAATATTTCCGTTAATTTATTAAAATATAATTGTATAACCGGTTTAACCGAATTGTCGGTTTCGGTTTGAAACCGAATATTTTGATTTTTGGTCCGATTTTTAATAGAAACCGAAATCAAAACCAAGCTCCTCATGGTTTCGGTTACAAACCGAAACCATAACCAAAAGACGATTTTAGTTTCGGTTTTATTTGATCGATTTCGGTCTGGTTTAACAGTTCCAGTTTGGTTTTGATCACCCTTAAACTATATTTAGCATAAATATTTTAATTCATAGTATAAGTTAGATAATTGAAAAATAAATTAAAAATTTAAGGTTTTTTTTTTTGAGAAATAAAGTAAAAAATTAAGATTATTTTAAAGATTAAAATTTCGTGAATCATGAAATTAATAATTTTATTGGAGGTGATTAACTAATGACATGGAGTTAGGTTTTATATAAGACTGATCTTATGAGTTAGTTAAACTTTTGAGATTATTAAATTCAACATATATCAAATATAGTGTTATTTATTAATATTATAGCTTAATTAAATAGTCTCATGAACTAAACGTGCTATTGGTGATCATACTAGAAAAGTAAATTTAGTACGATGCGTGAAAGTTGATCTTTGATATCTCCTTAATGCCAAATCAAATAAAAAAAATTACACACATATACTTTACAAAATAAATTTTAAAGCCATAAATAATTATCTATAAATCTCTTAATTTTGATGTATCTAGTTTGTTTGTTTTCATAAAATTAAAAAGATTGATTTAATATGATAAATAAAATTTAAAACATATAAAATCATTTTATAATAAAGAATAATTATATAATTTATTGACACATTATTCAAATATAAATTTAGTTTAAAATGTAATAATATAATATTTTTGAGCATTGAAGAGGGTAATCGAATATGAGTTTGTTCTCCAAGTGAATGTACACTTTACCTCTAGGCTATGTTTCAATGTGTAAAATATAAGAATATAATATTTAATTACATAAATTCATAATAAATTTACATTTTATATGTATATGAGTTTTAAGATTTTGATAATTTATTTATTTTATGATCACTGATGCCATAAAATCTATAATTTTTATGAATTTGATTATAAGCATTATAACTGAATTCATACCCTAACTCTTATTTTTTAAAAATTAATGGACACCTGTTGTTCCACATTAATTTTGAATTAAAATTTAGTAAACTCTCAATTTTGAAAATAATTTTAATATTATTAAATTAAAAACTTATTACATAATTAAAGATAATAATAAATCCATATTCATATTTTCTCCCTCAAAATAAACTATATGAGGCTGGATTGGTGGATTATAAAATTTTGAAATATATAAAAATATGTATACACACACATGCTACCTATTAATTAAACGACGTCATTTCCACATTCCCAACATGTACTATTATATAAAAATACGTATACTTTTATTAGGAAAAAAACTAAATGCGTTAATTGGAGAAAGCAAAGAATATTATATTTGATTAATATTATAAAAAAATCATATTTGATTAATTTAATTTTATATAACATGTTAGGGTAATGGTTAAAATTTAAGATTTTATTAAGAATTCAACCCCTTCAAATGAGTAGGATTATAATTTTAATTAATTATTTTTCACACATCAAATACTAATTTAAACTCTCTAATATAACAAGAAAGTTTGATCTTTTAAGGATACATTTGGTTGGTTTGAAAAAAGAATGAAAATGAAAATGATTTCTAAATTTAAATAAACACATCTTCAAAAAAATTTCATTAATTATATGAAAATTCATACATAATAAATTATATACATCATTCAAAGATAAATTACTGATTCGTGTGGTTTGTTTGGTCTTCTCATTTAAGGGCGTGAAAAATGTGAGATTTCATATTCGAATCTTTTAAGCGACAAAAATTGTCATTAATTTAGTGAGAGATATTAAAAGAAATTACTACTCATGTTGTATAGCCCGCAATATTATTTCGATTTATTAGATCTCTAATGAAAAAAAAAATTCAAATTAATCAAACATAAACAAGCTATTTAAATAATTTTAAAATTTTAATGAATCAAATAATAGTGAAAAATTATTTTAAAAAATTAAATTATATTTCTAATTTGGGATTAAATTTCTTTAAAAAACACAAATTTGTATTTTTGTAGCCATATCTTTTGCTAACAAATG
This sequence comes from Vernicia montana, assembly GCA_949750685.1. Taxonomy (NCBI): domain Eukaryota; kingdom Viridiplantae; phylum Streptophyta; class Magnoliopsida; order Malpighiales; family Euphorbiaceae; genus Vernicia; species Vernicia montana. Next base: position 4,925 of record CATKHJ010781750.1, on the reverse strand, counting down.
TTGGCCCACAAAGAAAATCATAGTTTGGTAAGGAGACTAGAAAATGCATGGGCAGCAAACTAGTCAATGTGTACCAAACATCAAATTCAAAACAACAAAATGGGATTTCTATTAAAGCAAAAATCAGAAAAATAATTATATATAATTATTAATTATTAAGCTGTTATCTTCATAAATGGGTGTCCACATGAATATTTGAATCATAAAAAAAATGTGTAAAATATTCAACATGTAGTGGATATCATCAAATGATATTAATAAAGAAAGTTTGGTAATATTATTTTGTATAAATATAAATAATTCATGACAGTCGCCAACAACAATGACAATACTAGACCCATTCTGTGAATCAAATCCTAATTAAAAAAAATTTTCAAAGGTACAAATAGAATATTTATTTTGGGCTGAAACTCAAATGAATTTTTAATATATATATATATTTTTTTTATACGATCATTAATTTTTTTAAAATATAAATATAAAATTTTTTGTCTATAATTTAGGATGCTTGATAATTGATGCTGGTGCCACTTGGCATCATATAAAGCTTCCACATAATATTTACATTGGTGTTTTGAAACACCAAAGTAATTCCCCTCTATAATAATGATGTTTTAGGCATGGAGAAATTAGAAATAATCTCCGTTGCTCAATGGCCAGTTGATCCAAATTAAAAAATAAAAAATTTTAATTGTATCACCAAAAACAGAAAGAATTTAATAAAGTAATTGATAAAAATTCAAGAGTTTTTTTTTTTTTTTTTTTTTACTTTTTTCAAAAAATATATTTATATAATATTTTTAATGATTTTAATTGGTTCAAAATTTAATTTACTATTATTTTGCTCTAATTCAATTTGAATTTATCTCTAAAAAATAATTTAATTATTTTAAGAATACTAAATTTTAAATTAAAGTTTTAGAATAAACACTCAAGTGGATGAAATTTAGGTTTAGAATTTAGATCCCCTCTTTTAATTCTTTTCCCCCTTCCTTGAGAATTAGTCCTTTCTTTTGTCTTTCCCTCAAATCTCAACAAAAGATAGTATTTTTTTTTTTTTAATTTTTAATTTTGATTATTTTCCATTATAAGCAACTTAGACTAGGCTTCTCATTTTGAACCTTTGAGTATAGAATTGAAAAGTCAAACAATGTGGGTATTCATTCATTTGGGTGGTTCCCAATCTAACCTGTCAATTACATACAGACTAAAAGTCAACACCAAAGTTAGGTATTCATCAGAAAAATATATTATATGCTTTGAAAAATAAAAATATAGAACCTAACAAATTACTTTATTATTATTATTCCAAAACAGCCTAATCTTAGGACGAAGACAACTAGCCCTCTAATATCTCTATGTGGAAAGATAATAATTTCCTTACACATGCAAAAGTTACAAACTATAAGAAAAATATAAAACATGTAGATCAAGTTGACAAGGCCTTTACAAAGTTCTACATGATTGAGATATATTCTTATGAGGGACAACTAATTTAAATGAATTTTTATTTTATTTTATTTTTATAACAACGTGTGAGGAATCAAAATGGAAAGTTTGTTTATTTGACACTATATGTATCTTCAAGTGGGATTTTTGTTAGATATTTTTTTCTTCAATTTCTAGTAATTTGTTTCTTTTCTATATTTTTTGAAATTTTTAATTTTTAAAGAAGAGTACTTAGTCTTCTTATTAGTAACCCAATAAGTGCATTAATTCTTAAGAATTAAAAGAAGTGTATTAAAAGGGCCAAATTAGTCATTGAATTTGACATTTGAAGATAAATCAGGATAAAATCATATTTGTTGTTATTAAAGTCTTCATATTTGATAATTTTTGTCAAATTAGTCATTGGTTAAACTTTAGGCAATGCGTGTGCTATAAAATCAGAAAAAATAGCGTTAATTTCATAAGTCCCGTTTGATATAACTTTTCAGAAAAGTGTTTTTCTAAAAAAAAAAAAAAATTCCAATTTTTTCAGTTTTGAAAAAAATAAGTGAATAAATGTTTTTCCAAAAAACAAGATTGAAAAAAAACAATTTCAAAAAAATTCAAAAAAATAATCAATTAAATAAAAAATTCAAAAAGTGTTATTTAGTCTCCAAAAGCTATTGTGTGATTAATTAATATATTAATGATTGATGAAAATTAAATATAATATGGTACTAATTTATGTGATTATAAGTTAGATTTTAATTTTTTATCGCCATTTGTTATATTTTCTAATCCGTCCATGTTTGAATGTTATTTATAAATATTAACGAAGAATATTTTGGATTTTGCAATTCTTATATTCATTTGATTGTTTAATTTTTTCTTTGTCCCTGTAATTCAATTTTTAATACTAAATAAATATGTATATAATGATCAACAAAATATTATCAATTTCATTCATTAAAACATTCAATCATTACACAATATCGAAAATAACTTTCATTCATACTCTTTCAATCCTACTTTTTGAAAAAACATTTATTTACCTGTCTTTTTTAAAAGTACTTTTCAAAATTGAAAAAACTAAAAAAAAAATTCTTTTAAAAAGTATTTTTCTGAAAAATTATGTCAAACATAACTTATGAAATTAACGATATTTCATCTGATTTTATAGCACACGCACTGGTCAAAGTTTGACCAATGATTAATTTGACAAAAATTGTCAAGTATGAGAACTATGATGACAAAAAAAAGTGATTTTGTCTTCATTTATCTCCGGGTGTCAAGTTTGAGAACTAATTTGGGCATTTTGCCAATTCTTAAGACTTAAAAAGAATTTAATGCATTTTAAGGAGGCTTGAGATTTAAGTGGCGTTTGATAAAATTAAAAATTAAGTGCTGAAAATTTAAGTTCTGAATTTTAAGTGCTGAATAAAATAAGTGATATAATTTTTAAATAGTAAAAATATTTAAAAATTTAATTACTTATTGTATTAAGTATAAATTTTCAGTTAAAAATTTTGACTTATCATTTTAAATGGTTTTTGACTAAATTTAGACTTTTAAGACGTAGTTATCAAACAAAATTAAAACGATTAAGTGCTGAAAATTTTAATTTTAAGTACTGAATGGTGTTATCAAATACCACCATAGTCTTCTTATTATTAAACCAAAAAATTCCAAATTTAATTTTCAGTTTCAAATAGGTGAACAAGTTTACAATTAAGGCTTAATTAAACCCATTTGGAGCGCCTATCAATCAATCTCTAAATTAAAAATATAAAATATATAAATAATTAATAAAACAATTCAAATAATTAAAATAAAAAATTCCATACTTTTATATAAAAAAAATGAAAATATTAGACCATAGATTTTGATTAAATCTCTCCATTAATGGCTTATTCTTTATCTATAACAGACCTCACTTTCCTCAGCTCTCCACAAATTCGAGTTCCTATAGATCCAACAAACATCTTCCTCCTCTTCATCGTTGCCACCACCGACAAGCAACAAAAGCCTAGCAATTGACAAGAATAATTGCCTTGTGTAATTTCTAAATTTTAATTTATATATTTTTTTTAATTTCAAAAACTTCTTAAGTGACAACGGGGTATTCAAAGTTGTCACTTGAAACAATTAGGATACCGGTAAGGTATATTACATACTTTACTTGTACTTGGGTACTTAGTTACTTGAGTAATTAGGTATTTGGGTAAACCGAAACAACCGGTACTTTACTTGTACTTTTACTTGGGTAAACTTTGGTTACTTGAGTAATTAGGTATTTGGGTAAACCGGAATAACCGGTACTTTACTTGTACTTTTATTGGGTACTTGGTTACTTGAGTAATTAGGTAACAATCGGTACTTTACTTGGGTACTTGAATATAGAATTATCCTGCTCTGATACCATGTTAAATTTTTAATATAGATTTGGGAGAATCAACCTTAAAAGTTAGCTTATTAAGGTTGGGTAGTCCATTTCTATATTAATCACTTAACATTTTTGTATTTATTACATGTGGGATATTCTAACAAACTCAAAAACTTCAACAAATTTTTCCACAAAATCCAAAGAATGAAACAAAGACCCCAAGATTTAAATAGCCACCATTGATCTAATGCTAGGATAAAGCTCAACAAATCAATTTTCCAAACTCCCGAATGGCTGCGACGACAATCACTACTAGAATTCATTAAAGTAGCGACGGATTTAATCCGTTGCTATTAACGACAGAATAGCGACGAAAAAATGGACTGAAATTATAAAATAAATAGCGAAGGATTTGTGAAAGAAATTAGCGACTGAAATTAGTGACGAATTAATCCGTCGCTAAGTACTTGGCGCCATTTTTAGCGATGGATTTTGAAAATTTAGCGACAGATTAATCCGTCGCTATTTTTGACAAGTCAAACTGAAACGCACCATTTTATTTAAAACTTATTAATCCGTCGCTATTCCCTCGCCAATCCGTCGCTAAAATTAAAGATCTAAACAAAACTCAGATCTCTTATTCTTCCCCTATCTGCGAGCCCTAATTTCTTTCCCTCCGTTCCCATTCTCTGCTTCTCCATCTTCCTCTCTCTCATTCCCTCTTCCCTTCCTTTTCTCTCTATCTCGCCCTAGCTCCCGATTACGTCTGTTTGGTGGTGCGCAACAAGAAGATTGGACCTTCGGGTGGAGTATTTTGGCGAAAATGAGCAGCAGACCACCACCCACTCGACTGACCACCGGAGCTCCACCGGAAAACGATCCATTAGGTACGTCATTCCTTCTTCCTTTCAAAGATTTCAATTTTTTTGTTTTGTATATTATTTTTTATGTTTAATTTTTTTATTCTATATTTATATTTTTTTATTGTATTTTTTTGGTTAATTGTTGTTTAATTTTTTTTTTATTGTTATTGTTTCTATATTTTTTGGTTTATTGTTGTTTAATTTTTTTTTATTCTATTTTTTTTTATTGTTATTGTTTTGTATGTTTTTAG
>CATKHJ010781462.1:0-30599 GCA_949750685.1 Vernicia montana | reverse complement strand
GAGAGGGTATGCTCCGATAAGATGAGCCTCTACCTCGATATTGATATGATTGGAAAGTGTTATGCCTCAGTTCTCGGTAATGCCTTTGAGCATAATACCATTATATAAAGAACGTTAAGACATAGTTACTTGATATTGTATTGTACTGATTGATTTTGCTATACATGATATGTTATTGATATTGCCTCCAATCGATTGATATTATTGAAACAATTGGATATTGAATTTGAACCAAATGTTTATTGATATTAAACCTATTCTTTATTATTGTTAAACCAATCGCTTGGTATTATGGAACCGATTGGTTATTGATATTGATTGATATGAACCGTGAATTGTTATTGTAAACCAACCTTAAATCACCAAACTTCACAGGTTATGGTAGTATAATCTTTACTCACTGTGTTATCTCATTAGTGATTCCATTTTTCAGGTGAGCTATAATTTATCGGTTTAGTTTCCAAGGCGTTCTTCTTCACCCTCGGAAACTCAAGTGATCAATGTAATAACTCAATTCTTATTGTTAATCTTTTTGTATAGATGATTATACAAGCATAGATGCTTCATGGTAATGTACTGAACGGTATATGTATTAAAAATAGTCTTTTGGGCCTTTAAACATTAAGCTATCGAGGATGGCATTGAAATTGTAATTGAATGTTATTGATAAGAATGAAATAGTATAGTTGTTTGGTTCTGATCTTGGGAGATAGCATAATATGGTTTTAGATGAATGATTGATGAGGTTCCTATAAGTTTTCGATGGCCTTAAGCCTATCCATGCCCTAGGATCGTCGCGGCTAGAAAGTCGGGTCGTGACATAGAAATTCTGCTTCGCTGACCGAAGACTTAGATAATAATATGCCTTGTCTATCGATGACTTAGACAATCTTCCTCGTTGATTGAGGATTTTGATTACTTGTCTCGCTGACCGAGGATTTTGATAATCTGCCTCTCTGACCGAAGACTTTGGTGATTTGCCTTGACTTATCGAGGACTTAGAAATCTACCTCACATGGAGGTCTTCGTATACATACCTTGCCAAATGAGGACTTAAATAATAATAATCTACCTCAACTTATCGAGGACTTTAGAAATCTGCTTCATCTGGAGGTCTTCATGTAATCTGCCATGCCAGATGAGGACTTAAATAATAATTTTCCTCGACTTATCGAGGACTTAGAAATCCACCTCACTTGGAGGTCTTCATATGATCTGTCTCGTCAACCGAGGACTTTAGAGAAAACCGGCCTCACTCATTGAGGACTTTCAGAAAATCTACCTCATTGATAGAGGACTTTTATAATAATCTGCTTCATCTTTCGAGGACTTTTATGATAATCTACCTCGTCTTCTGAGGACATTTATGATAATCTACCTCATCTTCTGAGGATTTTTTTGATAATCTACCTCGTCTTTCGAGGACTTTAGAAATAATCTTCCTCGACTTATAGAGGACTTAGAAATCCACCTCACCTAGAGGTCTTCATGTAATTTGCCTCTCCATATGAGGACTTAAATAATAATTTGCCTTGACTTATCGAGGACTTAAAAATCCACCTCGCTTGGAGGTCTTCATGTAATATGCCTCGCTAGATGAGGACTTAAATAATAATTTTCTTTTTTGTTTTGTTTTCTTTCTCTTTTTTTATAATCCTTTATAAAGTACAAGATTTTTACTTGTAAATACATTCAGATTTTTGTACGTTTTTAGTCTTGCATGCAATGGTACAATTACAATATTATCTGCTAAAATGAAATGGCTTGTATTCAGATAGCTTCACTTGTTTGTGTGCCTTGTATAGTTTTTGAGCACTTTGTCTTCGTTTTGTTTAGTTCTCTATCAAACTGTTCTGTAGTTGAATAGCTTCTATGAAGAGTTTGAGAGTTGTTTTTTTGACAGGAGTATTCAATCATTTAGCTTGAGTTATCTCTCTTCCCCCCAAAAAGAGGGAACTTTTCCCTTTGTAGCTTATTTGACAAAGTGTAAGTCTTTTTTGCTCTTCATTTTCTTCTTTTATATATTTGAACTTAATCTTTCACCTAAAGTTTTCTAGGTCTTTTCACCTGGATTCACCAGGGCTCTCTTACTTCCATCTGCAGGAAGCCGCCTCGTTCACTTTCACCTAGAGTTCACTAGGTCTTTAGCCTTTTAGACTTATGCCTAGACTACATCGCCTTTTGAGCCTTAGCCTGGACGTTCGTCTTTTGAGCTAGCCTTAATAGGACTTTCATTCCCTTCTATAGAGAGTTGCCTCACAGACTTTCGCCTAGAGTTCACTAGGTCTTTCACCTATCAGACTTATGCTTAGACTACATCGCCTTTTGAGCCTTAGTTTGGGCGTTCGTCTTTTGAGCTAGCCTTAATAGGACTTTCACTTCCTTCTATAAAGAGTTGCCTCACGAACTTTCGCCTAGAGTTCACTAGGTCTTTCTTCCCTCTTGCAAGGGCTTTTATCTATTGGGATTTCGCCTAGAGTACTCGTCACATTTGGCTTTTAGCCTCTACTTTCATCTTTTAAGCTTATCCCAATAGGTTCTTCTTGTTGTATGCAGCTCACAAACTAATTTAAATAACTTGATGCTTTTTGCCGAGTTGAACACTGTTATTCAAGTCAGATGACAAATTCTGTAATTTTTTCTATCACAAATAGGGGTTTTACGAGAATGTTTAAAGATCAAATATAAGATGTGTGATTTACAAATCACAAGTTCATGTAAGATGCTCATTTTGATTATGTGACAACATTTTCAATTAAAGTTCTTCATGTGCATCATAAGTTCATGCGAAGTTCGAGTAGACTTTAATAATTTTATGCTCAAAATTACAATAAAGAGTAATTTAGTAGTATTTTTTTTTTATGTATATAGCATGCTGTAAACTCAAATTAACTCATTCAAGTAATGAATTGTAATTAAATTATGTGTAATGATTAATATATAAAAAATTTGTATACTTTGAGGGACTTCTACTTTCCCGTAAAAATAATAGATTCACTTAGAATCCATTTTAGGAGAATAATCTGCTTTTAAAGTAAATATTGATTTTTTAAGCAGCAATTTGCATGTAAAATGGCATTTAAAATGCATAATCAATCATACATCATTCTCAAATATATTTTAGTATTTATAATGCATAATCATATCAAATCATTTATTCATGCAAGAATATTAATATATTTGCACTTTATTTCAAAAAAATAATAATACAAAATTAAATTTAAAGCATGAAAAATATTAAAAACATATATGGAATGGCACAATCAGCCTCAGAGATTGTTTAAACTAATTTTAGATCCATAATAGCATTCTGTCAATTGAAGAAGCAACTTTTTCGCAATCCGATTAACTAATTTACGATATTTCAATGCAAATTCGAGATGGAGTTTTGACTAACTGACTTTGGAATTGTGAAGTACACATAAAATGCAAAAATTTGTTCGTTCGAAGTCGCAGCAGAGTCCGATGATACGCAGGTGCCAGAGCAAGTTCTGGAGGTGGGGAAGATACCACCAGAATCATCTTGTTGCTAGGAATCTTGATATGCGCTTCACTTGTCAGTACTTGCTACCGTTTGGCCGAAATCTGCTTGCAAAGATTCGAAGGTCACTTTTTTTATCTGCCTTTTGGGCAACAGATTGGCTGCATAATTGGTACTGGAATGAAGCTGGAGGAGAGGGGAATCCAGCCATATAGAAATATCCGGGAGAGGAGCCCTAGTTTGGCAGAAAACATGGTCGGATGTTTACGGTGGCCATCAAAAATTTTGGATGGCGAGTGCAAGCTTGTCAGACAACCGCTCGTGGCAGAATTGATGGTGCTGAGGTCTCCGGCGGATGGGTTTTGCAATGGAGTTAGTGGTGTCAAATTCTAACTGGCGGCAATGGATGAACGGCGACGACAGTTCATTTTCTCTCTATCCTCGCATTTTTTCTCTCCTCAAACTGCCATTTTCATTTTCTATGTTTTTTCTTTATTTTTTGGTTGATTTGTTGATGATGAATGACACAAATTTGTTGGATCAAAATATTGATGATCGAAAATGTTGAATTCGGTGAAAATAAAGAGCTAGGAACATGATATTATTATGCCAATTCCCATAGATGGTGCTAGTTTGATGAGTCTAGAATTACCTCATACTACTGATGGAGGACCCTGCTAGGGATAGAACTTATGGACAGAGAAAAAGCAAGTCAAGGGCTTCCGGAGGCTGACCTTGGGAGAGCCTCCGACGCCCAAGTCAGTGAGCTAGTCTAATGAGTTTAGAGCATATATATATATAGAGAGAGGTTTTGAACTCCTTTACCTTTACCCTTGCCTATATATAGGGGAGACATAGGGACCCCCTATGTATGCATGTCCTCTGCTTATTGGAGGTCATTTTTGGTCCTCATCAGTCACAAAAAAAAAAAAGCTCTACTAGAAATAAGGGTGGCTAAGAATGTTGGTTTTTGATCTCTCTTATCACCACTTTCACTATCATTTAAACGACTAGAAAGTCTCTAATGAGAGCAAGTTAAGATCAATAAAGCAAAAGCAATCAAACCCAACATCGCCACCAAACCTCTAAAGAGGTACGACACTAGAGAGTGCCATAGCGAGCGCAGTTGTGTGATTGTCGGAGGTGGAAGTAAGGATTTATTTGTTGCAGTGGTGTTAAGGTTTCTTTGGAGATGGTGGCCACAACGCTGGTGGAGGAGGGGATGGTGGTGGCGAAGGCAGAGAGACCCATTTTAAATCACCCACACAACAACACACTGTAGCTCAAATAATCCAGACCAAAGCAATCCAAACAAAAGACGAATCCATACATAAAACAAATAAGAGAAATTCTAATTGGTGGATGGGAAAAGTGAAATGACATACTTCTATTTGGATGAGATTTATAGCCGAGATGAGAGATGAATCCAAAAAGCAATCAAAACAGAAAATGAATCCAAAGAGAAATCCAAAACAAAATCATTGAAATTTCTAACCGAGATGAGATATGATCTCCTTTAGTTGAGAACAAAACACTAGAGTGTAACCCTAGTTTTAGAGAAGGAGGTATGTGAAAGGGAAAGGTAGAGAAAAAAAAAATAAAAACTAGGGTAAATTGATAAAGACGTCACTAAATTATGGGGATTGTATTAAATTAGTAACTAATCGTTTTTTGTCTCAGATGTGTTACTAACCTTTCAAAATTATATCAATATAATGTCACTTGCCAGAATCGAAGGAAAATTCCAACCGACATGTCTATCCACGTCAACAAGCTAGATAAGTCGACGTGACACATTAGAGCCACGTCAACTTCTGTTGGGTAGTACAAAATGTCACTAAATTTTGGATATTTTTTTAATTTGGTCGCTGTAATAACCAGAAATTTTATTTATTTTAAAATCATTTTTTAATAGTTTTAAAATCTTACTTTATAAGAAAATATAATTATTTATTTACATTTTGTTATATATATATTTAAAATTTTCATTTTTAAAATTTTGAATTATTATGATTTTGAAAATATATTATTTATTTATAATTTATAAATGATATTGATGACATTTTAGTTAAATATTATTATAAAGTAAAATATTTTTTTATAAAATATATATATAGTGGTGTGACTTGGAATTCAAAGTCATAACCTAAAGGAGATTTAAGTTGTCTATAACCACCAAGCCACTTTCATTTCTTTGATTAATCTATAATAAAAATATATATAACTTGTAAAAAAAAAAAAAAAAAAAAAAAAGAGAAAAAGGAAGATGTTAGACCTTGGTTGGACTCTTCTTCTTCTTATATTCTATAAGTAAATAGCTTACTAAATTTTCTAATTCCATTCTTCTTCTGTTCTCTCTCTTTTTTTTTTCTTACAAGTTATATATATTTTCATTATATATTAATTAAAGAAATGAAATAACAAAAAATGTAAGTGGCTTACTAAATTTCCTAAATATCTTTCAAGTCATAACTTTGAATCCCAAGTCACACCACTATATACATTTTTTACAACAAAAATATTTTACTTTATAATAATATTTAACTAAAATATCATCAATATCATTTATAAATTATAAATAAATAATATATTTTCAAAATCATAATAATTCTAAAAATGAAAATTTTAAATATATATATATATAGTAAAATGTAAATAAATATTTGTATTTTCTTATAAAATAAGATTTTAAAATAAATAAAATTTCAGGTTATTACAGTGACCAAATTAAAAAATTATCCAAAATTTAGTGACATTTGGTACTACCCAACAAAAGCTGACGTGACGTTGACGTGTCATCGTCACTCATCTAGCTTGCTGACGTGGATGGACACGTTAGTACGTTGATCGAAATTTTCCTTTGATTCTGACAAGTGACCTATATTGATACAATTTTGAAAGGTTAGTGACACATCTTAGATGAAAAAAGGGTTAGTGACCAATTTGATAAATCCCCATAGTTTAGTGACCTCCTTAACAATTTACCCTTAAAAAAAAAAAAAAGTGAAAACAAAGTCTTGTTTCTTTTCAGTTTGCAAAGGGTTTATTTGTCATTTTCTAGATGCCATATACCCATTGAAAAGGATATTTACTTGCTCAAAAATGTGTGTTCCTATGTGCGTTATTGAGTGTACATTTGTATTTAATGTGTCTAAAATTGATGAGTTTAGGGGGGGATGAGTTTAGTGGGGGGGTTGTTAAATTAGACACATTGAAAGTACAAGGTGTTACACAACTTTTTTTGGCAAAGTTCAAGTGCCAAAATATGGGGTAAATGACCCCAAAAATCATTAAACTTTGAAAATTTTTACAATGTGGTCACTAATGATCAATTAGATGCAGATGAATACCCAAATTTTGATTTTTTTTTTCAATCAATGGTCATCCGAAAGATTTAGGCTAAAAGTTCACTTCCATGTCACCTGGGTAAATGACCCCAAAAATCATTAAATTTTGGAGGTTTTTCTAATGTGGTCATTAAAGGTCAATTTAATGCAGATGAATCCTAGAGTTTGATTTTTTTTTTTTTCAATTAGTGGTCATCTGATAGATTTAGGCCAAAAGCTCACCAGAATATATGACGTGGCTTGTCACGTCACCCCAATAACCTGACTAAGCATGCCACGTCACTCTTATTCATTCCATTGGATCTCCATCGTTATCCCTAATGGATTCACTAATTTCTTCACTGCTAGTGCCTCCGCCTTTAGATCTATTACCTCATGGTACTTGTCCCACTCCCGCTAACTTGCCTGACAACTCTACTACATTTCCTTCGCCAGCTTCAGTATCGATGGAAGCCAATGATATTAACCACAACGACAATGTAGAAGCAGGCGACAATGAGAAGAAAGGATCTTTTGTGTTATCCTCATGTGTGTTTTGAAAATGCCAAAACTTGATAAATTTAATTAAAACATTATATGATCTTTATTTCTAAGTGTTTGTAGGTTGCAAGGCATAACGGGCGTTACATATTGCTCACTCTTGTTACTCTTAAATCAAAATTTAAGAATTTAGGTCAAAAATGAAATTCATGAGAGTTACCATTCCTTCACAGGCGTTACTAGTCTTATAGTAACAGGAGTTACTGTTTAGTAAGAACCATTACCATCTAAAGGATGAAATGGTGGATTTGGACCGAGCCTAAAGTTACCCTATTACCAACAAGCTCACCACTATTACAGCTAACCAATAATGACTATAACAGCACATTCACGGCTGTTATCTGTCATTATCAGCAAAATTTGTAGAGCATCAAATAGCCATTAGTTGATGATGTAAGCATGAAAAGTCCCTTTTTTTTTTATTAGAACAACCATATTTTTATATATGAAGTCAAGGACTATAAAAGGAAGATGTTTTTAAGTGAAGATCAGTAAGAGATTCCTAGAGATTCAAGTGCTTACAACTCAAATTCTTAAACTTCAAATTCATACTCTGTTTTTAGAACACCTTGTGTTATAAGCTTCTATCTTTTGTGTCATTTGTAAAACCTATTTAGCTTAATTCCAATCTTTGTATTAGCTTTCTTGTGAGTCTTGAGAGACATTAAACCTCAAAAACTTCTTGTATTTCTTTGAGTATTGGGAAAAATTTTGAAAATTTATTGTCAGGAGAAATCTCAAAAATCTATTATAAGAGCGAAATCCTGGATCAACTAGTGTATTGTAAGCGTTTAGCGCAATCCTAGGGAACTAGTGGAACCCTAAGTCATAGACTTGGGAGAAGTGGACATAAGAGAAGAGTTTGCTTTAAACCACTATAAAAATTGGCTAAACTTTCTTATTCTTTATCTCTTTCAATTTATATATTGCTGAATTTGTTAAAGAATATCATTTAGGTGTGAAATTGCATTAGAAATTCAAATTCATATTCATTCCCCCTCTAGGAATTTCCATATAGGGTTCAACATTTTGGAATGAGCAACAAAAAAAAGGTCGAAATTGTTTTTGTTGTGATTATGGTTGTAACACCCCGGATTTGTGTATACTTGTAACATGTCAAGTTGATTAATAATATAATGAAAAAACAATATTTTCATTATTAGTATTATTGAGAAGTGGTAAAGTTAAATGTTTATTTTTAAGTTTTGCCTTCAAAGACCAAGCTAGAATGCTGAGGTGAGGCTTCAATGGTAAAGACGAGGTGTGATTATATGACAAGCTTCCCTGACGAGGGTGAAACCTTGACGAGCATATATTCGAGTAGACAAGTTAAATGGAGGACCTCGATGTTAAGGACGAAGTCGAGCTTGATATAGAAAAAGCGAAGTGAGCTAACGAGCTCGGTATCAAAGCTAATAGACACCTTGTTAGATACAAAGCGAGTTATGGCTCGACGACAAGTAGTGTTATACAGTGAATAGATGAGTTAAGGTTATTGTCTACGAGTTGTATGAGATTGCATGACTTAGGTTGTAAGATATCTATCATGAATAATATTGTATGAGGTGTATGGTTAAGAATGTAAGTTATCTACTACTGAATAGTATGTCGGCCACTATAATTAATGCATCATACTTTTTCTTTCTATATAAGGCATCCATAGCTACCGACTTTTTCATTTTTTCTCTTAAGTAAGAAATCATAAGCTCTCTAGAGAAATTATATATCTAAGTAATCTTTTCTTCTACCTTTCTTTAGAAGCTTTGGTTAGAGTAAGAGATTGATTGTAGGTCATTCTATTATTGAGCCTTGTGGCTGAAAAGGTGATTTGAGCATCAAGTGAAATAAGTGTGAAAAATTGGCTGTCTAGGTGAGTTTTGAAATGTATGAATACATGGTAAAACCACCATAAATTATTTTTGTTTAAAAATCCTTTAATTTGGTTTAACTACTCCTTATGCTTCTGTTTAAATATAGTTAATATTAAATTGATTATTGTTAATAGTATCATTATCACCTTTGTCTATTAAGACTTGAATGATGAAACCATATTGCTCATTATTTAACTACTGGAAAAGCCATTCATTAATATTATTGAGATATCATTTTGAGTCAATTGATAGTAAGTCTTACTTTTCTATTGAAACTAATGTTATCAAATATTGTATTGATGATTGACCAACTGTTTGCTATAATCCCTACCGAGCCACTGACCATGTATTTGACAGAATGCCTTTGCTAATGGGGGAAAAACTATTAGACCGTGTGCACTGGCAACTCAACTGATAGAGTCTAAATTGTTTGTGTCCTACCTAAGGAGGGCCTTATACCCTAGACGTATGCTTGGCCAAGTATATGTAACTGTTTAAAAGGAGAAGTTACTACCCTTACTGTTTAACATCGATTAGGTGTACTGTTGACTGTTATTATTCTGTTGAAGCATACTGAACCCTTGGTGCCTACTCGTTCTTGGAACATATTGTATAGTTTATTGTTCCCTATAGTTTTGATAATTATTTATGTTATATAATTATTGTTCATCCAAGGACCCCAGGAGTTCATGCATTTCTTAATTCATTGAGTTGACAGCTCACCCTGCTCGTCTGTGGTTTCAGGTAGGTGAGTTGAAGAGGATAGGGACATAAATAATTGAGCTTCGTAATTCTTCCTTATTAAAGCTATCCTAAATGTATAGTTTTAAAAGCTTTGTATTGTAAATACTATTATAAATTTTAACTCAGATGCTCTGTAGATTGGGAACATTATTATATATTAAGTTATATTGAATGAAATGGAAATAGTTATGTATTTTCTTTTGATTTTATGACTCGGGTTTCCTACTATTAAAATTGGATTCTACGGGTGCTTGGTGGTCTTAAATCTATCCACACCCTAGAACTGTCACGCTATTGGTTTTCAAGGTGTGAGAAAGTGGTATCAGAGTTTAGGTTATAAATAAAGAATATAAGTGTAGGTTTAAGATCTAAGAGTATAAGCTTAAAATATGCATAGGATACTACAAAGCATAAGATTCCAACACGTCATTATTGTGTTATCTTTGTCATAGATTTGCATACTATCATTACGAATTTAAATGTTTTTTATCGTTTATTCAGTAATGAGATGCCTCATCGACGTGGATGAGGATGAGGATGAGGTCAACCTAGACAAGTTGCTTCACCTGACAAGACCTCAATTGGATGAGAAGGGGAAAACATGGCTCCTCCCCTTGCACCTTATATGGACGCAATTGATATGGCTCAAAGATTAGACTAGCTCCAATGAAATTATGAGGTTTTGGTTAAGTTTATGGACCAACAGAGGCAGCAACCTGTCCCTCATGCTCTTGCTACCCTAGTTGCTCCAGTTGCTCCTCCACTAGTGGCTCCCTTTTAGCCATAAGTTGTGCCTCAAATCGAAGAAGTTTCTTTTGAATTTTTTTTTTTAAAACTCAAGCCTTCCAAGTATAAGGGGGATGTGGACCCATAAATTTTCTTAAGGAAGTGGAGGATAAGGCATAAATCTTAAGGATACTAGATAGGAGGGAAGTTGAATTCGCTGATCATCTAATGAAAAGCGATACTAAAGACTACTTTAAATGAACGTAATTGGACTGCTTTGAAATGATGAGGAAGTTACTTGGGAGCAATTAAAGGAAATGGTGATAATTGAATTCCTCCTGGAAAGTGTAAGAGAGGTGAGGGCAATAGAGTTTGAGAGGCTGGTATAGACTCTAGATATGTCTATATCCGAATATGCAAAGAAATTCAGCTAACTAAGTAAGTTCGCTCCAGCCCTGGTGCTTAATGAAGCAGTTCAGATTCAATGCTTTTCAAAGAGGTGATGTGAAATTCCAGTACTAACACTAGGTTTAACAAACTCTAAGCCTATTATACCCTAAGTACAGGCAAGCACACCTATCGTTCAGGTAGTATAGCATAAAAGAGGTCGATCTCACAGAGAAACTATATAATTATTAACTCAAATATTAACTATTGTTTAGTAAGTCAAATTTTCAATGAAAGCCAAACTTAAACTAAACTGGAAATTTAATTGATATTAATTAATTACAATAAATCGTCGAAATCAAAGAGAATTAAATAATGGATCAGATATCTAGATGGAAACTCCCCCTAGTTCCTCATGTATTTCATTAATAATGAGATCAATCAAATCGAATAATAAATCAATTTGAAAATCCTCAAATTAGAATTAAACCTTTTTCAAGTGATTAATCCCCTATTCCCTAAGCAAATTAAATAGAATCTCTTCTTATTTAATTGGTTAGGCAAAGCATTAAGATCAAGGAATTAAAGCCAAAGGATTTTGTAAACCTATCTCTAGTGTTCCAAGAAATCCCCAATATTCATGAATGATTAAATCAAATCAAGGATATCTCTATACCTTAACAAGAAATCAAATATCAAATCAACAAGCTAGCATATATCAATCAGATCTTAATATTATAAATCAAGAATATAACTCAACCCAAAGATGATTTGATTAAAAACTCAATCATTCAATCCATGTAATCCAAACTAGGGTTCTTCCCATCTAGATAAATAAAGTTTAGTTCATGGTAAATCTAAAGAATAATGAATAAGAAAGAAGGAAAATAAATCTCAAACAATCCATCAAAAAGTTATTAAAAATCCTCTCTTCAATCTTGAATCACTCCTTCAAATCCACTTGGATCTTGTTCTTTACCTTAATTTTCGGCTCTGATCTCTCTTCTCTTCTCCAGAAATTCTCCAATTATGGAAAAACCTACAAAAGACTCCAGCCAGATCCCCTTTCTCTCGCCTTCAAAATGCCTTTTAAAGATGTTTTGTCTCGTGTACACGCCCTGGTACACACCCTTGTACCAAGGCGTGTAGGCTTCTGCCCCTTTTTCTGGAATTCATCATATACAGGGATAGGTACAAGAGTAGGTACACGCTTAGGTACAAGGGCTTATCCCTGGGCGTGTAGGCTATTGAATCACTGCTTCTTTACCCAAAATTTGTCAAATTTGCTCCTTAGTTTTGCAATTTCTAAACAAATCAATCCATGGTCTCCGAATCAGCTTAATCACTCAAATTATTCTGATAACACATTTAACAAATGAATTAAACTCAATTTAATGACAAAAATGCAATAAGAACAAGGGATAAAATCTAATTAAATATGCACTTATCAAATCCCCTCATACTTGAGCATTTGCTTGTCCTCAAGCAAATTGAATCAAGATATCAGTTCGAAATGAATTTTCCTCTCTCAATGTTAAAATAATTCATCAAAATAGATTACAACTTGTTCATCACGAATACTTAACAACATCAATCAAATACCATTCGCAAATATGATAGTCACACTAAGAGATTTTCATGTCAAATTCTAGAAATTCTCGTGTTTAAACTACATAGTTAAAGATTTGTGAAATTTATTCCATAGCAACAAAAGTTAAAGCATAATAGATTCATAAAGATTTTCTCCTAGGTACTTGATCACTTCCTTGGCTCTTTTTTTTAAAAAAAAAAAAAACTGGAGCAAGACCTTGTTTGAATTGTCATACTAGCCTTTTGATGCAAGTGTAAACATTTGTGATGCCAACCCCGGTTACTCAGCTAGAATCATAAGTTCAAATGGCTACTAGCACTATTCATTATCTCAACTCTAGGATTTTAATGAGTCAAAAACAGCATAATAAATTAAAATTTAAAGCTCCTTTTTTCTCATTCATATCAACTCACTTTATATTCCAAAAGAAATAATCAAGTTCCCTAGAATATTAAGAATTTCTACCAAACCTTAACAAAATTGACAATGGAATAAAATAAGCACAAAAATTTAACTAAGAGTTCAAACTTCAAACTATTAAACCAACTCCCTAACATGACTACCACATCCAATTTTTGGTAAAAGATTAAGTTAATTAAGCAAAGTATTAGCAAATTATTGTCATTTAACTGAAAATTATTGTTAATTAAGCAAAGCATTAAGAGAGTCAAAATCACTTCATACTACTATCTTAATTCAATTTACTAAACCACAATGCACACCCTTAAACAATCCTCCCCCCCCCCCCCCCCCCCCCCCACACACACACACACACACACTTGAAGAACACATTTTCCTCAAGGTGTTAGAGAATAAGAACATAGAAAGAAAATACATGCATAATAGATAACTAATCATTGCTTTTACAAGAAAGGAAGAAAATATGTCTAGCTTAGAATTGCCAAAGTTCAATTTATATGATTTATTTTATTTCAACTTAAACTAGGCTCAACCAGCTCTTTACTTCTCTTTCCTTGGTAGCCCTCTACCCCTTTTCACATTCATAGGGTCGCCCTCCCCCCTAGTGGGTAATTCTCTCGACATTGGATTGCCTTATGCACTAGAAGGCTCAACAACCCTCATCATATTTTTAGCCTCTTTTTCCTCCTTCTCCATTTCCACTATCTTCTCTAGGGTGAAAGTGTGCTCATTTTCAGTTGGATATGCCCTACGATAAGAATAAAAAGTTGTGAGTTGTTCAGGAGTCATGGTTGGCTTAGGGGCACTCTTAAAAGGTTTGGAGGTAGGTTTGTGGGTTTTTTAGAGCTCATACTTGCAATTTCTTTCAATGTAAATGAAATTAAAGTAACAATGCAAGATATAATTCACAAAATGAAAACTCTCTCTTTTATGCTAAAAAAGAATGACAAATACATGATTATGGATAGATAAATGGAAGTAGGTAGGTCATGCATTTGTCATTTGGTTCCCACAATTTTTACATCACATAGCTGATGCAATGAAAAATAAAATGAATAAAATAGAAAATAAATAAAAGAAAATATCTAAAAGAACTAAAACAAAAATAAATAAAATAAAAATAAGTCAAGATAAAGTAAAAGAAAATTAAATAATACTAGTCCTCGTCTGTGGGGGCCACGGAGTCATCAACTCCAATAGGCTCATCATCATCTGCTGGAGGTGAGGGTGGTGGCGACAGAGGTGGCTATGTGGAAGGGGCGAATCCTGAATGCTGGAAGAATTCCATCATCGAGTGCTCCATCCATCGCCTGTGCTCTGCCTCTCAGTCCAATTGAGCTCCAATGTTCCTCTACTGTTGCTTCATCAGGTTCATCATCCTTTTCTGCAGCGTGTGAATCTGCTGCTGCTGATGATCCAGTCTCCCCACCTTGCTTTCCATTCTACACAGTTGTCCCTCTAAATCTAATATCTTGCGATCCTCAGCATCTGGATCGCCTATGGTATGCACCCAATCTCGATATGTACGAATATGAAAAACTGGAGGTGGTGGGGCAAATCAGGAAGGTCTAGCTGGGTCGGCAGAAGTGGTGGCTCCTGAAGGTTTAGGGATATTAGATGCTGGTGGTGGAGGTGGGTTAGTAGGTGTAGGTGCTGGATGTAGAAGTGGTGCACCTCGAATAGAATAATTGTCTCCCTCAGCATGTAGAACACCTATCCTCCGCAAAGTCAACAAACCGATAGGACTTGGCATCCCATCCACGGTCATTAGGGGAAGAGTAGTAAGTACCCCCAAGGACTTAACCAACCTGGTCACATACATCTCGCCAAATAAAGCCACCTCGCGACCCTTTCCTAGCCTCGGAATACAGATAATGGATGAGTGCATGGGCTACAATGCACCGCTGATATTTTGCCATACATTTCAAGAAGAACAAATCTCGCAAATCGACTACCCCTGTACTGTCTCGGCGCCCGAAAATGGTATAAGCAATGAGATTATGGATCACTCTGAGACTGACCGAGGCTAAATAAGAGGCCTTAGAACTGGTGGCTGCATAATTGAAAGCCCCCACAGATAAATCATCCCATGCTCTGTAGGGCTCTGTCAAAGTCTCGATAAAGTCAACCAAAGCATCTCTATATTCTTGTGTATCTATCTCTAACTCTGAGTAGAGTCCCAATCGAACCCCAAATTCATTTATGCTCATCTGAAAGCCAATGGTGCCTAATCTGAATTGAATCACCCTCTGGTCTGTCCAACTCAGGTTTTTTTTTCCAGCTGAAGTGTGCAAAAGAATTCCAAAGTCAGCTCTCTATAAGCCACCTCTGATATTTTGAAGAACGCTTCCCATCTAGGCTGATGGAGGTACTTGCAGAGATCTTCAAACAAGCCTACCTTATCCATGGCTTCCCAATCAACCATCCTATTGGGCTCAAACGATTTGTTTGCCAATGCGGCAAACCTCTGTCTAGCTTCAGTGTCAGTGAATTGTATGTAGAGGTGGTTTTCGACAAATGTAGTTGTTGGTGCCACTGCTGGTGGAGGAGGTGGTGCACTACTAGATTCATCTCTCTGTCTTTTTACGAGAGGTGGTGCACGGTGTGGATTGGTAGGTGTCCGACGTGGAGGCATCCTACAAGACAAACAACCAAAAACAAAAACAAAGCAAAACCCACCAATAACATAACAAATTAGAGCAAATGATAAAGAATAGAAATTTGGACAGCATAACGATAGATTTTGGATGAATAACACCATCTAAATATTTTAAACAACTCAGCAGTCAAACCAAAATCACAAAAACCCATGTTTCATTTCAAGCCATTAAAATCGAAAAAAGGCATTCAACCCATATGAAAATATTCATCTTAAATTTCAAATTCATCCGTTCAACCCAAAATCCCACAATTCAATGAAATTCATCCATTCCATTCATTCCAAATTCTCAAATTCACAACCATTCCCAATGATTTTCCAAATACACATTTCAAGAAATATATCAATTTTACAAAAAATTAGCAAACAAACTTACCAATTGAATCTTGGATAAAAGAAATTAAGATAAGAAAATCATACTTGAATTGATGAGAAAGAAGAACAATTGGCTAAAACTTCAAGTATCCTTCACAATTACAATTCTATTCAAGAATTTTAGCAAAAAATGGCAGCCTCGAATTCGAAAAACCCTTTAAGAATAGTTTGTGAGTGTGAATTACTAAGGAATGGGAGATGAATTTAGAGTTTGAGTGAGAGAAAGGTGAAAGAAAATGGAGAGAGAATGGATAGAAGAAGAAGAAGTGAAAGAATGGCTTGGATGGTGTGAAAAAGAGAGTGTGCTCTCTTTTTAATAATGCCTATACACCCAAGTACAAACCCTTGTACTTGGGCGTGTAGCTCTCGGGCTCTTTTAATTAGTGGCTACACATCCTAGTACAAGGGCTTGTACTTGGACGTGTAGCTCTCGACCTAATTTTTTTTTTGTTTTTTTTTTCTCTATACGCCCTAGTACAAGGGCTTGTACTTAGGCGTGTAGCTCTCTGCCTGAAAGCTCAGAATTAATTTGCTGGACACGCCCAAGTACAAGGGCTTGTACTTGAGCGTGTAGCTCTCTGTCCAAAATTTGAATTTTTTTTCTTCAAATAAACAACAATAAAATGAAAATAAGCAAAATGAAAGAAAGAATGAAATAATAAAACAACAATGGGTTGCCTCCCATTCAGCGCTTCTTTAACGTCATATTAGCTGGATGATCAGGATCGATTTATCATTCCAAAACCTAGAGATGAAGGATCTCTTTAGCATTTTCTACCTCACTTCCAAAGTAAAGTTTCAATCTATGTCCATTCACCTTGAAATCACCCTTTTGAAGGTGCGTATGTTCTACAGTCCCATAGGGAAAGACTTGTTTCACTATGAATGGTCCTGATTATCTAGATTTCAACTTACCAAGGAAAAGTTGAAGCCGAGAATTATATAATAATACCTTATCACCAACTTGAAATTCCCGCCTCTGTTTGATGCGAGCATCATGCCATCGCTTAGTTCTTTCCTTATACATCTGGGCATTATCATAGGCTATCAACCTCCATTCATTCAGCTCATTAACCTGTAAATTTCTCTTTTGGCCTGCAAGAGCTAGATCAAGGTTAATCTATTTAATAGCCTAATATGCTTTATGTTCAATTTCAACAGGTAAATGACAAGTTTTTCCATAGACTAACCTATAAGGTGTAGTACCTAAGGGAGTTTTGAATGCAGTTCTATAAGCCCATAGAGCATCATCTAACTTTTCAGACCAATCTTTCCTAGAACGCTCTACGGTTCTTTCAAGAATTCTCTTAAACTCCCTATTTGTATTCTCCACTTGGCCACTTGTTTAAGGATGATATGGGGTGGCTAACCTATATGTAACACCTAATCGTTTAAATACTTTTTTCTAATTGATTGTTACAAAAGTGAGTTCCCCTATCACTGATTATTGCCTTTGGTGTGCCAAACCTGGAGAATAACTTCTTTAAAAATCTCACCACCACCCTAGCATCATTCCTAGGTAAAGCTTGAGCTTCAACCCATTTGGAAACATAATCAACAACTACAAGAATGTATTTATTACCAAAGGAACTAGGAAAAGGTCCCATGAAGTCAATGCCCCAAACATAAAAAATTTCACAAACAAGAATACCATTTTGAGGCATTTCATCACAAGAAGAGATATTACCTGACCTCTGGCATTGCTCACACTTATGTACATAGCGATTGCAATCTTTGAACAATGTAGGCCAGTAGAAACCTGATTCAAGAACTTTATGTGCAGTACTATTCAGCCCCAAATGCCTTCCAGCTGGTTTATTGTGGCAATGATTCAATATACTCATGGTTTCCAGGTATGCCAGACATCTCCTTATGACCTTATCAACACAAATTCAAAACAAGAAAGGATCCTCCCAAAAGTAATATTTTAAATCAGCAAAGAATTTCTTCTTTTATTGAAATGTGAGTTCTTTTGGGAGTGTCCTAGCAGCAAGGTAATTTGCAAAATCAGCAAACTAAGGAATTTCATAGTAAAGAGTACTTACCTTACTTACCATGGCGTACAACTGCTCATATGGGAAACTGTCATTGATGTCTTCTTCTATAAACTTTTCCAAATGAGGATTCTCAAGGCGAGAAAGATGATCCGCTACAAGATTCTCCGCGCCTTTCTTGTCCGAACTTTCCAAATCAAATTCTAGTAACAACAATACCCATCTAATTAATCTCGGCTTAGCATCTGTTTTGGACAAGAGATAACGAAGGGCCGAGTGGTTTGTATACACAATAACTTTGGACAAGATGAAATAAGATCGAAACTTGTCAAATACAAACACTATGGCTAGCATTTCCTTCTCCGTAGTTGTGTAATTCTCTTAAGCATCGATCAAAGTCTTGCTATCATAATAGATGGGTTGGAAGTGTTTGTCCCTCCTTTGCCCCAAAACTGCACCTACTGCACAATCACTTGCATCACACATCAACTCAAAGGGAAAATTCCAATCCAGTACTACTATAATAGGTGCATTAATGAGTTTTTCCTTCAAGGTATTAAAAGCATGTAAACACTCATCATCAAACCGGTACTTCACATCTTTCTCAAGTAACTTGGTTAAGGGTCTAGCAATCTTGGAAAAATCCTTGATGAATCTTCTATAGAACCCAGCATGCCCCAAGAAACTCTGAATTACCTTGACTAAAGTGGGGGGTGGAAGTTTTTCAATTGTTTTAATCTTTGTTTGATCCACCTCAATCCCCTTACTTGAGATTTTGTGCCCTAACACTATGCCTTCTTGCACCATGAAATGACATTTCTCCCAATTCAAAACCAAATTGGTTTTTCACATCTAGCTAGCACTCTCTCTAAATTTGCAAGACAACCTTCAAATGAGCTACCACGTACCAAAAAATCATCCATAAAAACTTCCATGATATCCTCTACCAGCTCATAAAAAATGGCCATCATACACCTCTGAAAGGTAGCTGGTGCATTGCATAATCCAAATGGCATCCTTCAATAGGCAAAGGTTCCATAAGGACAAGCAAACGTTGTCTTCTCTTGATCCTCTGGGGCTATGGGAATATGAAAATATCCAGATAACCCATCCAAGAAACAATAAAATTGATGTCCAGAGAGTCTTTCTAACATCTGATCAATAAAACGAAGTGGAAAGTGATCTTCTCTAGTAGCATCATTCAACTTCCTATAATCTATGCATACCCTCCATCCTATGACGGTCCTTGTAGGAATCAGCTCATTATTTTCATTGGGCACTACAGTCATGCCCCCTTTCTTTGGTACCACCTGAACTGGACTCATCGAAGAACTGTCTGAGATAGGGTATATGATCCCTGCATCAAGAAGCTTGATCACTTCAGCTTTCACCACATCCTTCATTTTAGGATTTAGACGCCTCTGGGGTTGCACCATAGGTTTGAATTCTTCTTCCATCAGAATTTTATGAGTGCAAAAAGAAGGATTAATACCCTTTATGTCTGCAATTTTCCATGCTATTGCCTTCTTGTGTTTTCCCAAGACCTCCAATAACCCTACCTTTTGTCCCCTTAACAAATTAGCATTCACAATCATAGGAGACTTAGAATTTTCTACCTAGAAGGCATACTCCAAATGAGAAGGGAGTTGTTTAAGTTCCAAACTTGGCGGGTCAATAAAGGATGGTTTCATTGTTTCACCCCTAGGCATCTCAATGTGTTCTAAAACCTTGCTCTTCTTCAATGCTTCGGTAGCCTTAAGATAGGCCACATGTTTAATGGTCTCAGGCATCTCAATATCTTCCTATCCCTGCACAAGACACAGCTCTAAAGGATCCTTATAAACAATGTTAGAAATAAAATTTAAAGTCTCAAGATTAATTACATCATCACAAGAATTCATATCTTCAAGTGCAAGTAGGTATTTCATAGCATTGGATATTTGCAAAATCATCTGCTCATCACCTACCCTAAGTATCAATTTACCATCATGCACATCAGTAACAGCTCTAACAGTAGCTAGAAATGGTCTACCTAGGATAAGAGACACATCAACATCTTCATCAATATCCAATATTACGAAATCCATAGGAAATATAAATTCACCCACCTTTACCAACACATCCTCAACTATATCCCTAGGGTAATTGATAGATCGATAAGCTAATTGAATACTCATGCGTGTTGGTTTAGGTTCACCTAGACCTAATTTTTTGAACATTTTATAGGGCATAACATTAATGTTAGCCCCCAAATCAGCAAGTGCCTTATTAATCTCTAAACTACCTACAAGACAAGGGATAGTAAAACTCCCTGGATCTTTAAGTTTTTCAGGTAACTTCTTTTGAATGAGTGCTAAACACTCCTCGAATAGTTGAACCATCGACACCTCATCAAGTTTCCTTTTGTTAGAGAGTAGCTCCTTAAGGAATTTGGCATACTTTGGCATCTGCAAAAGAGCTTCTACAAAAGGAATATTAATATGCAATTGTTTAAAGAGTTCAAGAAACTTATTGAATTGATCATCCATTTTGTCTTTCTTCAACCTTGCAGGGTATGGAATGCGTGGTTGGTACTCCTTAACCACAGGTTTAGGTTCCACTTTATCTTTCTCATTGATCTCCTCATCTTTGGCACCATCATCCTCAACTATCAGCTTCCCATTTTGCTTCTCAAGAGCCTTTAACTCCTTCCCACTTCTTAATGTGATAGCCTTGAGTTGCTCTTTAGGGTTAGCTTCAGTATTGCTGGGAAAATTACCTTGAGATCTTTCATATAGTGCTTTTGCAATTTGCCCAACTTGATTTTCTAGATTTTGAATGGAAGCTTGTTGGTTCCTCATAGCTGTCTCTATGGTTTGAAATCTAGTCTCCAAAGCTACAATAAATTTTCCCAACATCTCTTCCAAATTACTCTTCCTCTGCTACTGAGGTTGGGATTGGAATCCAGGTGGAGGTCTCACATTGGACTTGGTATTCCAAGAGAAATTTAGATGATTCCTCCAACTAGGATTGTAGGTATTGCTATATGGATTATTTTGCTGTCTTGGCGCATTACCTATATAGTCCACTTGCTCAGGCTTGGCAAAACTGTTCCCACTCTAGCAATCTTGAATTTGATGTCCTCCCCCACACCATTCACAACACATAACTTGGGCAGGCTTAGTTGATAAGGCTAAAGTATCAATCTTTTTATTCATAGCCTCTATTTGTGCCGCCAAATCTACCATAGGATCCACTTGATGAACACCAGTAGTCCTGGTTCTTCCTTGGTCACGAGTGGGTTACTATTGGTAGTTAGTAATTTCCATGTCCTCTATTAAATCCCTAGCTTGCTCCAGTATCTTATTATTAATTGAACCCCCAACAGCTGCATTAATTGCTTGTTTGCTTGCATAGCTCAAACCATTGTAAAAAGTTTGAACTTGCAACCAAAGTGGAAATCCATGGTGTGGACACTTTCTTAACAAATCCTTGAATCTCTCCTAAGTGTCATACAAAGTCTCAGCATCATTTTCCGTAAACGAAGAAATATTATTCCTTAACTTCATTGTCTTGGAAGGAGGAAAATATTTTTCTAAAAACTTTTCAGCCAAACCCTCCCAAGTAGTAAAAGTTCCAGCAGCAAATGATTTTAACCATTGCTTAGGTCGATCATTCAGAGAAAATGGAAACAACCTCAACCTAATTGCATCATCTGAAACTCCATTGATCTTGAATGTATCACAAATTTCCAGGAAATTTGCTAGATGTGCATTAGGATCTTCATCAAGAAATCCATCAAATTGACAAGACTGCTGAACCATCTGAATAACATTTGGTTTGATCTCAAAATTATTGGCAGCAACAATCGGTCTCCTAATGCTAGAATCAGCCCCAGTAAGAGCGAGCCTAGTATAATCTGACATTGTTCTTAAGTCCCCCATTATTTCAGGTTCTTTAAGTCCTCAATCTCTTCTACCACAGCTTGTTCTTTTTCCTTTAGTCTCTTGTGTAGAGTTCTCTCTATTTCAGAATCGATTTCTACCAAATTGGATGAACTAGCTCTAGTCATAAAAGAATTAAGTCACCTGAAATATTCAAGACCAAGAATAATATTCAAAACTAAATCACACAACTAAATCAATAGTCTTTATTATTTTACTAATATTATATAAAAGTTTCCCCAGCAACGGTGCCAAAAACTTGATGTGAAATTTCAGTACTAACACCAGGTTTAACAAACTCTAAGTCTATTATACCCTAAGTAAAAGCAAGTGCACCTATCGTTCGGGTAGTATAGCATAAAAGAGGTCGATCCCACAAGGAAACTATATAATTATTAACTCAAATATTAACTATTGTTTAATAAGTCAAATTTTCAATGAAAGCCAAACTTAAACTAAACTGGAAATTTAATTGATATTAATTAATTACAATAAATCATCTAGATCGAAGAGAATTAAATAATGGTTTAGATATCTAGATGGAAACTCCTCCTATTTCTTCATGTATTTCATTAATAATGAGATCAATCAAATCGAACAATGAATCAAGTTGACAATTCTCAAATTAGAATTAAACTTTTCTCAAGTGAATTACTCCCCTATTCCCTAAGCAAATTAAATAGAATCTCTTCTTATTTAATTGGTTAGGCAAAGCATTAAGATCAAGGAATTAAAGCCAAAGGATTTTGTAAACCTATCTCTAGTGTTCCAAGCAATCCCCAATATTCATGAATGATAAAATCAAATCAAGGATATCTCTATACCTTAACAAGAAATCAAATATCAAATCAACAAGCTAGCATTTGTCAATCAAATCTTAATATTATAAATCATGAATATAACTCAACCCAAAGATGAAAAACTCAATCATTCAATCCATACAATCAAAACTAGGGTTCTTCCCATCTAAATAAATAAAGTTTAGTTCATGGTAAATCTAAAGAATAATGAATAAGAAAGAAGGAAAAGAAATCTCAAATAATCCATCGAAAAGTTATTAAGAATCCTCTCTTCAATATTGAATCACTCCTTCAAATCCACTTGGATCTTGTTCTTCACCTTGATTTTCGGCTCTGATCTCTCTTCTCTTCTCCAGAAATTCTCTAGTTATGGAAAAACCTACAAAAGACTCCAGCCAGATCCCCTTTCTCTCGTCTTCAAAATGCCTTTTAAAGATGTTTTGTCTTGTGTACACGCCCTTGTACCAGGGCGTGTAAGCTTCTGCCCTTTTTCTAGAATTCACCATGTACAGGGGCAGATACACGCCCAGGTACAAGGGCTTATCCTTGGGTGTGTAGGCTACTAAATCATTGCTTCTTTACCCAAAATTCGTCAAATTTGCTCCTTAGCTTTGCAATTTCCAAACAAATCAATCCATGGTCTTCGAATCAGCTTAATCACTCAAATTATTCTGATAACACACTTAACAAACGAATTAAATTCAATTTAATGACAAAAATACAATAAGAACAAGGGATAAAATCTAATTAAATATACACTTATCAAGAGAGTTGATTGCCCCTCTATTCAGAGTACTGGCTGCCCATGAATTTGATTCATTCTTAAAGATAATGGACAAGGTGAGAGTGATCGAGAATAGGGAGATGGAGGTTAGGACAATGATGGAATAGAAGAAGAAGGCGAGGATAAGAAGTTCATCCAAGTCAAATAGAGAAGACAGTGGGGTAAGAAGCATTGACATTTCTTATCAGTCAACCCCACAGGTCAATATTAAAGGATAGGCAGAGAGGTCCCAATCAAGGCCAAATTCTTCTCGACCTACTTCTCAGATGAGCTTCAGTACAACGAGCTTGGCACCTCAATGCCCTATTTGTGAGAAGTTGCATAAGGGCCAATGTTACCTAGAAACTAGCGCTTGTTTTAGGTGCAAACAACTAGGGCATTATGTGAAGGATTGCTTACAAGCCACACCAACTGGTAGATCGCAAGCTTCTCAATCTACAGTTTAGATGGTGAGGGTTAGGGGTAGTGGAGGACATTCTGAATGAGGAAGTGTTGGAAAAGGCATAGAGGCTGGCCTGAGGATTAGGTCAAGCTTCAAGGCAACCTCCTATGGGATGAGAATGAGGAAGAGTATTCACTTTGACCCAATAAGAGGCACATGCCTTGAACACAATTGTTACATGTACTCTCTCTATCCAAACTGTAAATGCTAAAGTGTTATTTAATTCAGGAGCTACCCATTCTTTTGTGTCTTCACGATTTGCTAAGAAGTTGTCTATGGTGCATAAAGTGTTAAAGAATCCCCTAATTGTGTCAACTCCTTTAGAGGAAGAGATAGAGGTCCAGAATGTTTTCCCTTCGTGCTTGGTATAGATTAGTGATAGGGAGCTTGATGTGGATTTGGTAGAATTACCAGTAGGGATGGTAATTTAACCCGCCCCGTTTATTAAATGGGGCAGGTTGGGTTTCAAAGTTAAAACTTGAGTCGAATTCAGGGCGGGTAATGATATAACCCAACTCGACCTTGACCCGATTATGTATATTATATATATATATTTTTTAATTTTTCAAATATTATATATATATATATATATATTAATTTATAGCTTATTTTTTATGTAAAAGATAAATTATATTGTATGGATATATATAATAAATAAAAATAAAAAACGGGTATAGCCGCCCTACTCCGCCCCGAAACAGGGTAGGTATAAAAAAATATTGGCGGGGGCGAGTAATGAGAAATCCACCCTGTTGCTATCCCTAATTACCAGTGCTCAAATTTGATGTTATCCTAGGCATGGACTGGTTGGCTAAGCATTACTCTACCATAGATTGCCATAGGAAGACGATAGTATTTAGGTTGCCTTTGGGAAATAAGTTCGAGTATCAAGGGGAAAGAAGCGAAGTGCCCTGTAACTTGATCTCTATCATTGGGGCGAGGATACTACTGCGGAAAGGATGCCAATGATATTTGGTTTATGTCAGAAATACCGAATATGGAATTAAAGGATTGGAGAAAATTCTAATTGTTAAGGAATATTAGGATGTATTTCCTGATGAGTTACCAGGATTACCACCGGACAGGGAGATTGAATTTAATGTTAAAGTGTTTTCAGGGATGCTTCCGATCTCCATACCTTCTTACCAAATGGCACCATCCGAGTTGAAAGTGTTGAAAGTTTAGTTGCAAGACTTGCATGATAAAGGATTTGTAAGGCCCAATAGTTCACCTTGGGGAGCACCAATGGTATTTCTAAAGAAGAAAGATGGCTCCTTAAGGTTGTATATTTATTGCAGGCAACTCAACAAGGTAACCCTTTGGAATAAGTATCCCTTTCCTCAGATTGATGACCTATTTGAACAGTTATAAGGAGCGAGCTACTTCTCAAAAATAAATTTGAGATGTGTCTACCACTAGTTGAGAATTAGGAAGGAGGATGTACCCAAGACAACATTCTGAACTAGGTATAGACACTATGAGTTCTTAGTGTTGCCATTCGGATTGATGAATGCACCAACTACTTTTATGGACTTAATGAACAGAGTGTTCAAACAATTCTTAGACAAGTTCATCATTGTGTTCATTGATGACATCCTAGTGTATTCAAAGAGTAAAGACGAGCATGAAGAGCATCTTCGCTTGGTGTTGCAAACTTTAAAAGAGCATCAATTATATGTCAAGCTTTCCAAATGTGAGTTATAGCTTGATAGTGTTAATTTTATGGGGCATGTAATCAACAAGGAAGGACTTCAAGTGGATCCGGAGAAGGTAGAAGCCATTCTAGATTGGCCTCACCTACTAATATAACAGAAATCAAGAGTTTCTTAGGTTTGGTAGGTACTATCAGAGGTTTATAAAGGATTTCTCTAAGATAGCAGCTCTTTTAACCAAGATCACTCAGAAGCAAGCAAAATTTCAATGGTCAAACGAATGCAAAGAGAGCTTTTAGAAGCTTAATACTCGTCTCACTTTGACACCTGTATTAGCGTTGCCTTCTAACGAAAGGGGTTTGCAGTTTACTGTGATGCTTCGCGAGTGGGACTCGAATATGTGCTAATGAAGAATGGCAAGGTACTATCTTATGCTTCTCGACAGTTGAGGAAGCATAAGCTAAATTACCCAACCTATGATCTCGAGATGGTTGTAACGGTGTTCACCCTAAAGATTTGGAGACACTACTTGTATGGGGAGAAATGTGAGATCTACATTGATCATAAGAGCTTAAAGTACATCTTCAATTAAAAGGATCTAAATCTTCGACAACAAAGATGGATGGAGTTGCTAAAGGATTATGACTGTGATATTTTATATCATTCAAGAAAAGCGAATGCAGTGGCAGATGCTTTAAGCATAAAGTCAATAGGAAGCCTCGCCCACATCTGAGTGTATTGGCAACCGTTGGTGAAGGAAGTACGAAGCATGTATGACCTGGATATTCGATTTGAAGTGTTAGACTCGAGAGTGCTTTTGGCACATCTCCATGTCAAACCACTCCTGATTAATCAGATTAAAGAAGATCAAGATAGAGATCCTCTAATGGTAAAACTGAAGAATGATGTGGAAGCAGAGAAAACCCATAGATTCGTCATTTTGGATAGTGTTCTGAGATTTGGAACGAGGTTGTGTGTCCCTGCTGAGGATGGCTTAAAGGAACAAATTATGAAGGAAGCACATTATGTGAGTTATAATGTGTATCCAGGTGCGACGAAGATGTATCATAATATTAAGAACACCTATTGGTGGAATGGGATGAAGAAGGACATAGTTGAGTTTGTGGCGAGGTGTTTGACCTGCCAATAAGTTAAATTCGAACATCAAAAACCTTTTGCACTACTTTAGCAGTTGCCTTTGCCCAAATGGAAATGGGAGCGAGTCATTATGGACTTCGTAATCAGTTTATCAAGGACATCGAGTAGGCATGACTCAATATGGGTAATTGTGGATAGGTTGACGAAATCAGCCTACTTATTGCTTGTCAAGACTATTTATTTGGCTTCGCAGTATGCACAACTGTACCCCTATGAAATAGTAAGGCTTAATGGTATTATGACTTAGATTATTTCAGATCGAGAAACTCAGTTTACATCAAGATTTTGGCAAAAGTTGCAAGAGTCTTTAGGCACTTAATTGAATTTTAGTACGGCTTTCGACCCTCAAACTGATGTTCAATCCGAGAGGACCATCCAAACTCTTGAAGATATGTTGAGGATGTGTATCTTAGACTTCAGAGGGGATTGAGATAAGCACTTACCCTTAATTGAGTTCACCTATAACAATAATTATCATTCCACCATCAAGATGGCACCTTATGAGGTGATATATGGGAGGAGATGTAAATCTCTTATATGTTGGGATGAAGTTGGAGAAAGCTCATTGAAGGACCTGAATTGATTCGTTATACTATAGAGAAGATACCTCTTATTAAGGAACATTTGAAAACTGCATTTAGTCTCCAAAAATGCTATGCTGATATGAAGCAAATAGATCTTCAATTCACCATTGGTTATCATGTATTCTTAAAGATCTTGCCAATGAAATGTGTTATGAAATTTGACAAGAAAGGCAAGTTATCTCCGAGGTATATTGGACCTTTTGAAATATTGGATCAAGTTGGGAAAGCCTCTTATCAAGTAGCTTTACCTCTTAGTCTGGAGAATGTTCATCTAGTGTTTTATATCTCCATGCTTCATAAATATGTTCCAAATCCTTCTCATGTGTTATGAAGAAAACCTCTGGAGCAAAAATAAGACTTGTCTTATTAGGAATTCCCATAATCAATTGGTTTTATGGTCATAAATAAATATTCAATAACATGTAACATGTTTGAAAGTATAGACCAATATATGATTTAGCAGAAATCAACTGGTTAGGAGCGGTGTGCTCCCCACATGTCTTATAATCACATATAAAGATGGAACAGAGGCTCGGTTATGCATGTTCCCACATGTCACATAAAATAGCGCGAGACGGGCCAAGTCTCATGGCTAGGACCAGAACCCTTCCCAGCTAGGGCTCGGATGCATGTACCCCATCCGCAGGTTTTTCCGTGTGCACACAGTCTGATGTATTACCCACATCAGTCGGGAATTTTTGCTTTAAGACTCAAAATTTCTTATATCAATATTTAAGTAGCAAATCAAATGAAGAATCATATGATTCCCATATAAAGAGATTTCAATAAATCTCAATAGAGATATAATGAAACTTGTAACAAAAATATTAAGGATTCACTTATAAGAGTTTCAATAACACATCAATGAAATTCAGTGGATACTTATAGTATTCAAGGCTAAACGATCATCAGTGGTTGTATTTCTATAATAAATGACGTTATAGTCAAATTATTCTCATATATCATTTTTCATGTCTTTTGATTCTTTAGCATAGTTATGAAAATTCAACATATATATAAAATTGGGAACTTTCATAGGCTTTTAATAGATTTTTTTTTTCTTTTTCTGTTTACGATTATAAATGGGACTATTTAAATTTTTCATAATATATTTCAGCATATAAAATTTGCATCTGTTTGAATAATTAATTTTTAGCTCGAAGTTTAATATAATTAAAGATATATATATATATATATATATATATATAAGAACTTATTCATATGCTTTATGAAATTTTCTAAGAATTTCCATTAATTTTTATTAAGGTCACATAACTTATACATATTCCAATGGGTCTTTAACATTTTATGATAACTTTAGAAACACATATATGTATATACTTTATGATTGAAAATTTTGGAATCATCAAAGGAATTTATATTCCTATACACATATCATAATAATGTTTAAAAAAAATAAACTCGATTTAGTGTAATAATTTTGAATTTAATTGACATATTAAATTCTTTACTCACCTGGACTGTAGATTTCGATCTAGCTAAATATCCCTCTTCAATAGTTATTCCTTTGAATTCTCCTTTAATGTTCTCCTAATAACATAATATCATTTATCATATTTAATCGTACGATTTATTTCTTATAGATTTCTAATATTATCTACCGAAAATTCGACAGCACTTCCACTAAAACTAGATTTACCCCTTTCATAAAATATTTTCAACTCACCAACAATTCACAATCAAATGATCCAACCTGAACCTCCAATACATTAATACTATCAGCCATTCATCCATTCTTTACTAAATTAACATCTAAAATAATTCAATAAATCTTTAATTCATCAATTTAATTCTTTCAAAAATTTTCAATCATCACTTGATTAATAATCCAACTTAATCAATAATATTTTAATTTCCTCCCAATAATTTCCAATAATCATCTAATTAACAATTCAACTTAATCTAATTACCCATTTACTAATTAAATTATTATAATTTATATACATAAATTTTCACAAATAAATTCATAACTCGTTATGTAAAGACAATTAGAAGTCGGGATTTATACCAATGGACTCGGTTTAACGAGCCGAAGCTGTTGTCCCAATTGGTCAATTTCAGGATCGCCAAAATTTGGTCACCGAAAAATTTCTACGGCGACGAAATCGTGATATGAGGGTACCAAAATGCCCGTCTCGGTACGTGGAACTCGAAAATATATATAACTTTTGTTCACTCGTTGGAAATCTGCCGGAAAACGCATCGGCAGCCGCGGGAGTCGCCGAATTCCGGTCAAAATAAAAGTTATCTAAAATTAGCAAATGAGATGTCAAATTAAAAATAATAAAAAAAGGGTTCCAAATATACCAGAATCGCTACAATCGGAGGTCTGGAAGTCACCGGAAAACTGGTCAGAAGCTTCACCGGCGAGACACCCTCCAGCTGCTTCTGGCGGCGCGTGCGGCCAACATCGGCGGCTGATGGCGGCGAGACCACTGCCGGTCGACTCGTCGGTGGCTGGGATTCCTCCTGGTGCAGGCGATGTCGACGTGCGACGGCCGGATGGCGGTGGATCAACTACTAGACAGTTTTCTTTCTCCTCTCTCTCTCTCTCTGTGGTGCTGTCCCGTTTATGCTCTGTCCAGATTTTTAAATCTGGTTCTTTTTTTTTTATCATATATAATATATAAATAATATTCAAATAATAAATTTAACAAATACTATTAGAACAAATTTATTCAATAATTAACTTGTAACTAATAACATACAAATTTCAAATTTTATTAAAACAAATATCTATTTTTCACAATATTTTCCAAATTTCTTAATTGATTAATCACAATAAATCTAATTTCATATTTTATTTTATAAAATTATTCTCTTCAATTAAAAATACTAACTTGACAATATAATAAACTTATATTATCTCAAATATTAATATTAAATATAATCAATTATATACGTATGTAAATCATTTCTAATTTTCAATATTAAATAAAATTAACTAAATATCTTTTTCGAATATCAATATATAAATTATAAATAAATTGATATCATTTCAAATCTCTATATAACAATATAATTAAATTCAATATATAATCTCAATCATCAATATATATAGAAATTTATCAATATCAATATATTAAAATAAACAAATATC